>WSTK01000669.1:0-17952 GCA_019616945.1 Ceratobasidium sp. 414 | reverse complement strand
GTTTCCGGTCCATGATTCTCGCCTTGCTCCAGAATTGGAGGTTGCGATGGTCCGTGTAGATTGTTATAGCCTCCTTCGTTCCCTCCAACAGGTATCTCCATTGTTGTAGAGCTTCGACGATGGCTAGTAGTTCTTTGTTATAGGTATCATACCGTTGCTGGGCTGTGTTGAAGCTTTTTGACATGAAGGCAACTGGGTGTAGCTTCCCATCCATATGCCGTTGGTTTAGTATGGCTCCCATTGCTACTCCTGATGCGTCGGTCTCTAGGTAGTAAGGTTTCTCTGGGTCGGGATGGACCAGGACCGGCTTCTTGGCTATAGTGTCCTTGATTGCCTGGAACGCCTGTTTTTGTTCCTCCCCCCAGACCCACTTTGTGTCCTTCCAGGTTAGGTCAGTGAGGGGTTTCGCTAGGGCGCTGAAATCGTGTGCGAACTTCCGGTAAAAGTTGATGAACCCTAAGAACGCTTGGACCTGTTTAACTGTGTGTAATTCAGGCCAGTCGCGTATGACTGCGATTTTGTCTTCTTCCATAGAAATTCCTTCTGGGGTAATGACGATACCGATGTATGTTACCGAGGTGACGAAAAAGGAGCACTTCTCAGGTCGTGCGAACAGATGATTCTCCCTGAGTCGTTTGAGTACTTCTCTGACGTGACCTACGTGTTCCTCTCGATTCTTGGAATAGATGAGAATGTCGTCCAGGTATACAATTACGTATACGTCCTTCAGGTCCCAGAAAAGTTCATTCATGAAGCGTTGGAAGACAGCTGGTGCGTTCTTGAGGCCAAAAGGCATAACCACGTATTTGTATAATCCGTCTTTTGTTTTGAAGGCCGTCTTCCATTCGTCTCCTTCCTTTATTCGCACGTTGTTATAGCCCCATCTTAGGTCTATTTTTGAAAAGATCTTTGCTTCCCATAGTTTCTCCAGTAGATCTTCTTGTAAGGGAATGGGGAATTGATCACTGACAGTTATTTCGTTGATCTTTCAGTAATCTGTAACCAGACGCAGGGATCCATCCGCCTTCTTGACATAGAAGCAGGGTGCTGCGGTTGGGGAGCTACTGGGTCGGATCTTCCTGTCTTTTAGTTCCTGGTCTATGAACTCCTTGAGAGTTTTCTGTTGGTCGGGCGACATTGGGTAGGCTTTGGCTGGCCTTGGCGGTTCTGCTCCCTCTTTGAAGACTATGGTGCAGTTGTGTTTTCGATGCGGAGGTAATTCTTTGAATCTCTCTGCATTGAATACATCGGTGAAGTCCTCAAATTCTCTTGGTATTTCCTTTGTGGTGGCTGACTTTCCTTCCGTGCTGGGGGTAGGGATCGAGGGGTCAACCCTTTGCACTTCCGGATTATCTCGGTATTGTATGTCCATGTTTCGCCAGTTGATGTCCGGATTGTGTTCGGCTAGCCATTCTTTCCCTAGTATCACTGGTGTGTCCCCCAGAGGCATTAAGTAGAACCGGCTTTTGAAGCTTCGTCCTTGTAGTTCAAAGGTAATGTTTGTCCTAAAGCGTATTTTTTCAGCCGTTTCATTTCCGTCTATGGCAATGACGCTTCAGGGGTGTGTAAGTTCTATAAGGGGGATTCCCTTCCTTCTAGCATATGCGATGTCCATGAAATTCCGGGATGACCCTGAATCGATTAGTGTCTTTGTTGGTTCCATGATTCCCTGTATCGAGATGTGTGTATGGGGTGTATTGTCAGAAGTTCTAATGTAGTACACAGGGTCTCGACCTTTGGGTTTCTCCTTGCCACCTGACATGGGTACAGGGGGCCATTCTAGTTTTCCAATTCCGAGGCGGTGGATTCTTCATCTTCTTTTTCTATTACGGTTGCCTCCTTTCCTTTCTCCTGTTTCTCCTTCGGGTGTAGGACATATTGCCGTGACCAGCAATCCTTGACCCGGTGTCCACTCTGTGCGCATTTGAGGCACAGCCCCTCCTTCTTCCTCCGATCCATTTCCTTTTGAGGTACCCTGGGTCCTGGAGTTGCTGGTGTTTTGGGGGCATCTTGTGTGGCCTTTCCGTAGGTTCGTTTTTCGGGGGTATTGCCGTCTTTTTGTCGTCCCACAAATAGTACGTTGTCTGTTCGTATGGCCAGTTCCATCCATTGTTCTAGTGTAAGTTGGTCAGTGTCTTGTAAGAAGGTGGCTTCGAGTATTTTTTGCTGGACGTTTTCTTTCAGACTGTTCCTGAAGCAGTCGATAAGGGCCTGCTCGTCCCAGCTAAGGTCTTCCATAAGAATACGGAATTGTGATGCGTAGTGTTGAGCGGACCCTGTCTGGGTGAGTTTGCCCATTTCTCGGACGGCTCGGTCCTTCTTGATGGGGTCGCCGAAAGCCACCAGGAAGTACTTTTTAAATTCCACCCAGGATTGTAGTGCAGGGTGGTTGTCTTGATCTAGTGCCTTCCGGAGTAACGGCTTTGCCCATTTCGAGGCTTCACCTTCTGCCATGTTTGTAAGGGTGGTTTTTATTTTTCGTGTATGGTCGAAGGCCTTTGGGTAGTTGCCGAAATAGATCTCCATCTTCATGAGGAAGTTTTCGGCCTCCTGTCCTTGTTTTCCCTTAAATGGCTCTGGCTTCTTTGCTCTTGCCCCTTTGGGTACTTCCCGGTCTGATTCCGGTTGGTGGGTTGACGATCGTCGGGGTGCAAACGGTGAGAGCGCTGTTCTCTGGCTGTGCGCGGAAGGGGTCCTGGAGCGACTTCTTCCCCTGCGGGGTTCGTGTTCTATCTGGTTGATGCGTTCCTCTAGTCCTTGTATCATTTCGTTGAGGGCTTCTGTTTGTTCGTGTATTTGGGTGATATCTTGTCTGGTCTCATTGACCAGTCTCGGGAGATCCCGGACCAGTAGCTCGATTTGTTTGATCTGAGGGCGTAGTTCCTGCATGACTCCATGTACGTGGAAGGAGTTAGTGGCGGCTGCGTTTGCGTCCCTTACTGCCACCCCTAATGTTTCGGTAAGGTCCCGTATCTGGTCGTTTTGTTGTCAGACTAGCTGGACCATTCGATTACTAAGTTCCTCTACTCCTATCGCCCTGGGCATAATGAGGGTCCTGATTTGGGGAAGAATGTTTTCGTTGATTTGACACTCCATTAGGGCATTAAAGATGGCTATTTCTGCCGGATTCGCCATGGCTGCTCCTCCTGCAGGTGCTGGTGCCGGAGGTACGTATGGTGGGGCCGCTGGTTCGTTAGCCCCTTCTTCTGCAGCTGGTAGTGGAGCCCGAGGTCTCCTTGGTGCTCCTTCTTCTTGTAGTTGTCTGTTCCTTACCCACGTGCGCAAGAGTGGATGTAGGACCTCTGGTTCGCTTTCTTCCTCTATTTCTGATGCGCTACTGGCTGTTGGCGTGTGTGATACCGGTACCGGTCCTGACATCCTTCCTTCTCCGGAGGGTCTGGGAGTTGCATTCCTGGTCATTCTTTCCTCCCTGAGGTCGATGGTAATGGTATCTTCTTCTTCGGTTTCCGGAGTGATGTTTGTTTCGGCCTGGCTTGGTAGTTCACTGATGTGTGCTTCTGATATGTCCTGTTCTGGTAGTCCCCCTGGTACGGATCTTCTGGAGGCACTGGATGCTGCTCTCAATAGTATGACTGGCTCCCTGGTTACTTGTCTTGATGTTGCTGCCCTTGGTGGGTTCCTCCTGGGTTCTTCTTGGTTTTCGGAGGACATTCTTGTGCGAAGTCTGGGGGCGTAAGTTGATAGTCTTCTTTCGGGATTGTAGTTCCTTCCAGATTCCAGAAGGCGTGTTCAGCCTTGTCTGCGGCTTGTGTGGGTTTTGTGTCCGTCGTGATGTAAGCTTGTTTTTGCAATGTTACGAGCCTTCGCCGTAGGGTCACTAGTGTGAAGTGGAGGTTCCTTTAGACGTGATGGGATAGGACTGGGGTCCTCGTAGACTTGAGACGATAGACGGACACGACGTATAAGGCTTATAGTTAAGCCATGAAAGGTTACTTGACGAAGTGACGATGTGCCACGAGATACGAAAGATGGTCAAGTGGCTAAGTATCTTTAAGCCACGAGACCCTTGGGAAGGATGACTTAAGTAAGAGGGTTGCTAACCCCTTAGTGCGAAGGTGAAGTGGGACAAGGCGAAAACAAGCTGGTCCTACCAGGCTTGTTCTCTGCTCTCTATATACTACGCAAGTACATGTGAGTCATCTAGCTACGACAGTCAACTGCCATTCCAAGGCGAGTCAACTGGATGAGTCATGTGTACAGGTGTGAGTCAACCGCCATTCCCAGGTCGGTCAACCACGGAGCCAGGCCAAGCCACGAGACGAAGGGGGGCTGAAGGCGCCCAAGAGAAAGAAGCAAAAAGTTGGGGGCTGTATAACAGCTCACAGCATTTTTAGCTTTGGCTCCTTTCAGTATCTCCCTTTCGGGTTGGTAGGTGGAGGATTGTTGAGGAGCAAATGGAGATAGGTCTGTTCGCCGACTGTGCAGGGAGGGGGTTCTAGACGCACTTCTTCCCCTGGAGGAGTTTCGTCGGTTTCCTTCTACCTGATTGATACGCTTGTCTAGTCCTTGTATCATTTTGTTGAGGGTTTTGGTTTGTTCTCGTATTTGCTGGACCTCTTGTCTTGTCTCGTTGAGTAGTCCTGGTAGGTCCCTAAGTATCTGTTCGATCTGCTCGATTCGGGGAGTTAAGGTTTGCATTGCTTGGTGGGTGTGATATGAATTGGTGGCTGCTGCATTTACATCTCATACGGCTACTGCTAATATTTCGTTGAGATTCTGTATCTGGTCATTCTGTTGATGTACTAGGTTAGCCATTCATTCACTTAAGCCTTCTATTCCTATGGCTCAGGGAGTGAGGAGCACCTGGATTCGAGGAAGTATGTTTTCGTTGATTTGTTGTTCCATTAAGGCATCAAAAATAGTGATTTCTGCTGGGTTCCCCATAGCAGCCCCTGCTTCTGGTGCTGGAGCTGGGGGGGAAATGTATGGCGGTGCTGCTGGTTCCTCTATTTCTATTGCTGGTACAGGGGCCTGTGGTCTTCTGGGCACTCCTGCTTCTTGTAGTTGTTGATTCTGTACCCAGGTGCGGGAAAGTGGGTGCATTACCTCAGGCTCGCTTTCTTCCTCTATTTCTGACACGCTACTGTCTGTGGGTGTGTGGGATATCGTGGCTGGTCCTGGCATTGTTCTTCTTCTTGAGGGTCCTGGAGTTGCGTTCCTGGGTGCTTCTTTGTTTTCGGTTCTGGGGGTGAGGACGATAGTGGGTTCTTCAGGTTCTGGCAAGGGTTCGGGTCTTGGAGCTTCAAGGTTGAGTTCTACTTGGCTTGGTAGTTCACTGATGTGGGCCTTGGAAATGTCTTGTTCTGGAAGTCCCCCTGGTACTGATCTTCTGGAATTGCTTGATGCAGCTCTTGATAGTATTACTGGTTCTCTTGATACTGTCCTCGATGTTGCTGTCCTCAGTGGATTTCTCCTAGGTTCTTCTTGGTTGTCGGACATTCTTGTGCAAAGTCTGGACACTGCAAAATTTGCCCGAGTGCATAAGCGCTCAGAATCGGTCAGCAGACGTGCAAGCTCCGGAAGCTATCCCCCCGGATAGCGAGCCTGAACTAGCCTGAATGAGCTCGAACGAGCCCCAACGAGTTGTGCTCCCGAGTGCTCATGACGGTATTTGAATGATAGGTAGCAAATCGTGTGCTTTTGAGCACAGCGAATTTTGCTGACGGAGGGGTGAGTCAGTAGTCTTTCTTTGGTACTTGGGGTCCTTCTGGATTCCAGAAGATGTGCTCGGCTTTATCTGTTGCTTGTGTGGGTGTTGTGTTCATTGTGATGTTTTTAGCTTGTTCTTGCAATGTTATGAGCCTTCCACTGACAGGTCACTAGTGTGACATGGAGGGTGAACTGAAGGTTCCTTTAGACATGGGAAAGTAGGACTAGGGTCCTTGAAGACTTTGGATGATAGACGAACACAATGTACGAGGCTTATAGTTAAGCCACGAGATGTTACTTGACTTAGTGACGATGTGCCACAAGATACAAAGGGTGGTCAAGTGGTTAAGTACCTTTAAGCCATGAGACCCTTGGAGGAAAAGACTTAGTAAGACGGTCGCTAACCCCTTAGTGCGAAGGTAAAATGGGACAAGGCAAGAACAAGCTGGTCTGACCAGGCTTGTTCTCTGCTCTATATATACTAGGCACGTACAGGTGAGTCATCCATCTATGACAGTCGACTGCCATTCCAAGGTGAGTCAACTGGACAAGTCACATGTACGTGTGTGAGTCAGCTGCCATTCCCAGGTCAGCTAACCACTGAGCACAGCCAAGTCAAAGAAAGGAAGGGGGGCTGAAGGCACCTGAAAGAAGAAAGGTTGTTGGGGACATTGCACAGTAACAGCTCATAACACTCTATCCGATATTGTCTTGGATGGGAGGCTGTGGAGTTTCCAAACATAGTTGACAAATAGGTTGGCGACATCAACAGCAGAGGCAGTGGAATTGGTTGGGATGAAATGGACCATTTTGGTTGGTCAGTCCACTATGGTTAATATGGCATCGAAGCCTTCTGACTCTGGTAGTCCCACAATCAGGTCGTAGGTGATTTCCTCCCAGGGCTTGTTGGGTAGTTCAATGGGGTTTAGTAGCCTGGGGGGGACCTGGTTGCTATGTTTGTTCCTGATGCAGGAGTTGCAATGGGTTACATAAAGGTTGATCAACTTCTTCATGGATGGTCAGTAATATTTGCGGTTAACCAGTTCCAACGTCCTAAACTGTCCTGGATGTCCCACTGAGGGCGAGTTGTGACAGGATGCCAGTATGGCCTTTCGAATTTCCTGGTCTTTAAGTACGACTATCTTCCCTTTGAACTGTAGCAAACCATTGTCCCACTCCCAGTGTTGGACCTCTACACCACTTTTGAGAGCTTCCATGACCTTAACCAGCTGTTCGTCCTCTAGGATGGCATCCCTAATGCTGTTGTTGATGTCCGAATCAGGGGTAACTGAGGCAACAAAAAGGTCAGGAGTGAGGAGAGCCTGAGCCTCACCCCCCCCTTCTGGTCAGAGTTCCTCCTTGTGAGACAAAATATCAGCCCGGTGGTTCTGGTTGCCTGGATGGTGGAAAATCTGGAAGTTATAGTCCGCCAAAAACCTGGCCCATTGCGCCTGCCTGCTGTTCAGCTGTTTCAACGTCTTGAAAGTCTCCAAATTCTTGTGATCTGAGATGACCTGTATGGGGACCACCATTCCTTCCAGCAGACATCACCACTCCTTAAAAGCCTTTATGACCACAAGCAGTTCCTTGTTGTAAATGTCATAATTTCGTTCTGCAGGGGTCATGGACTTGGAAAGGTAGGCAATAGGATGCAATTTGCCATCATCACCCTTCTGGGATAATACCGCTCCTGTGGCATAGTTAGACGCATCACATTCGATGAAGAACTGCCTTGCAGGGTCTGGTTGGATTAACAGAGGAGCGGATACAAGGGCCTGTTTCAACTGGACAAACATGGCATTCTTGCCTAACTCCCATACCCAAGGTTGACCCTTATGCAGTAGCTTAAAAAGGGGTGCCACCACACTGGAGTAGTCCAGTACAAACCACCTGTAGTAATTGATGAAACCAAGGAACTCCGGTACCTGAGTGATGTTGGTTGGAGTGCTCCAGTCCACTGCCTTGCTAACCTTCTCCTGGTCCACCTTGATACCATCAGGCAACACAATGAGGCCCAAGTAGTCAATCTCAGTGACCTCAAAGAAACACTTCTCAAGGTTGCAATAGAGGTGGTGCTTCCTTAAATGACATAGGACCTCAGCTACATGTTGTGCATGGTCCTCCTTGTTCTTGGAAAAAATTACGATATCGTCCAGGTATACAATGACATAGACGTCCAGAGGTCCCTCAAAATGACATTCATGAAATGTTGGAACATAGCAGGGGCATTGGTTAGGCTGAACAGCATTACTAGGTACTCAAACAGTCTGTATTTGGTCTTGAACACTGTTTTCCACTTGTCACCCTCCTTGATGCGCACCAGGTTATAACCCCATTTGAGATCCAACTTGGTGAAGATCTTTGCACTGTGTAGTTTCTCTATGAGATCATTGGTGCAAGGGAGAGGGTAGACGTTCTTGACAGTCATTTTGTTCAACTGGCAATAGTCAATAACCATATGCAGTTTCCTGTTCTTTTTCTTTATGAATATCACTGGCAAAGCCATGGGGGATTTGGAAGGCCATATGAGACTGTTTTCAAGTTGTCGTGCCAAGGTGTCCTTCATCTCTTGATCCTCTCTCACACCGACACTGTATATGGGGCCATATCTAGGTCTAGTGTCTTCCTTGAGGTCATAAGGGTGGTGAGGTGGTAGAGGAGTGGTCTCCGACTCGGCGAAGATGTCTGTGAATTCAGTATAATGATCTGGGAGTACAGAAGAGGCAGCGATTTCATCTTCCAGGGTCTGGTTAAAAGGCACCCAAGAGGAATGTTCCAGGCAGTTGTTGGCACAGTACTTGGAGGTAAATGCTAAGGTCTTGTTGGCCCAACTGATATAGGGATCATGACGTTTTAGCCAGGACATGCCCAAGACCATATCATGGGGACCGACATTGACAACGAATGCGTCTACTTCTTCTTCATGATCGAAGATTTACATGAGTGGGTAACCTGTCCAGAAGAAATTTCTCATCCATTGATGACTTTCAGTTTTCACAGTTTTTTTAAAGTATGGGTAACTAATCTGTATTCTTTAACAAGTTGTTGGTGGATAAATACAGAGGTGGTGCCAGAATCGACCATTGCTGTCATGGATACTGACATCTAGTATCTTATTCTCTGTAGGAGTCTAAACTGCTAGCATGGAAGGATCCCTTGGTGTCGCACGCTCTCCCTGTGTTTTCCTGTTTAAACTGTGTTGCCTGTGCAGACTTAGTATGAAATGTAGTCTACAAACTAGTACTAATGTTTATCTGTCATTTGCGCATTTTCTCATATTTTTTAGTGTGAGAACTCAAGGAGATATAAGTGTCCACTCTTTGAGATAGGAGCTCCACTTTGGTTTCTACCTTCATCAGCAAAACCCTAAAAATCTACTGTAGCCCCAGACATTCTACATTTGCTACAAAGCACTACGTAGAATTACGTAGCCACATGTAGAATCATATAACACTACATAGAATCAGGTAGTGCTACATAGTTAGCACTCATTTTTAGGACCACAAGACTGATTTTACTCAGATTTATGTAGTTACAGGCCAAATACATAGCACTACATAGAGGCTACCAAACTACACAGTGCTACATAGTTAGTCAACCACACATAGCAGCATGTATATGTCACCCTCCCAGGTAGTATTTCATATATGTATATACTAGATTACCTCTGCATGCACAGCCACAATTTAGGGCTGGCCCTCCCTACTTGCAAAAATGCAAAGTGTCTCAGAGCGCCGGTGCTTACACATTGTTTGTGAATGTGGGTGCCGCGTCCACCAACATCAACACTGTTCCTGACCATGGTGGGCAGCAAGGTAAGCCTCCCTGCCATCACCGCGACCCTGCTGCTCACTGTCCCCCGCACTCCTTTGTACGTAATCGCTTGCCCACCTGCTTCCATACTCAGCCACCCTTGACTCAGCTTGCTCACCCTGCCCTTGCCTGTGCATGCCCCCAGCTGGCCTGCGCCTTTGCGCCTGCCTGCAATCATGCAAACCAATGTGGCATCTTGCACTCACCCCACACGTCTGTGCCCTCTGGCATTCGCTGCCCATGCCCACTGCTCGCCGCCCTTGTTTGCTTACACCTGCACTTGCCCGCCAACCTCCGCTCTCCTGCCTGTTTCCGCTGGTCCTGGTGCACGCCTGCTTGTCCCACCATCACCCCACCTCACTCTCAGTCCCACACACACGCTCCCTCAGGCACATACACTGCCCTGCTTGCTGTCTCTCACACCCGTGCTCATTCGCCCATGCATGCCTGCTTCTGCTCTCCGAGTCATGCACCAGGTGCACCTGCACGACTGTCATCCCTGGTACATGCCCCAGCACTCATCCGCCCACCCGTGTCTGACCTCCCCCCCCTGCTGCTCCCCTGCTCACCATTGCATTCCCACACCGGCTGCGCTTGTGCTTGCCTGCCCTGTTCGTCCGCTGGCCCCATGAGCTGCGCTCGCCCACCTTCTCACACTTGTGCGCGCTGCCGTCTCGCCAGAGCCGTACCCACGTGCTTGGTCAACCCTGACTGCAGCGCCATGTTGCCCCAGTCCTCGCCCCCACTTGTCCTCTTGTCCTCACCCGGCCTTGCCCTTGCCCGCTCTTGGCGCTGACCACGGCAGCACACCTCGCTAACATGCGCATGCCACCTGGCTCGCCTGCCCCCACCATTGCTGACCCACCGCCACTCTGTGCTCACTTCCGTGCTTGCCCAGTTGTTCCCATGCTCCTGTGCACTGGGTCGGCCTCAACTCCAGCGCGGTCGCGCTCTCCCACTTCTGCCGCCGATCTCACTGTCACCGTTGCCATCGTCTCATGCTCGCCCCTGTCCCACAGTCCACAGCGTCGCACTCTGCTTGGCACACCTGCCGTCCCTCGCCTGGCCTACACCCTGTCCCCCACCAGCTGCGAAACTCACTCGCCTACACCTGCATTGCCTGCACAAGCACAGCGTGAGCGATGGCAGGTGCAACAGCGTGCAGGCACAAGGGGTGAGTGAGTGGGAGCACAAGCGAGGTGGAATGATGGCCTGCACCTGCGTCGGGAAAAACCGGGGAAATAATTGAGATCTGGGGTCTCAATTTAGGCAAATTTAGCCAATTTAACTCAATTTAATGGAATTTAGGTAAATTTGGTTTAAGCATCCCCTGAGTGCATAGCAGGACTCTTGGAACTTATCATGGGAGCCATTGACAGGCAAGAGAAGGCTTTAGCAACAACTGTGAGGCAGGAGGAGGGATTTTGGTGGGGATAAATCCATCTTTAATTTGACTAAATTCATTAAATTGGGCTAAATTGAGTAAATTGAGATCCCCCCCAGTGCAATTTAACCCATTTTACCTCAATGATGAGGGGGGGGATGTAAATCCCCCTAACCCGTTAATTAGGCTAAATTAAGCCTAATTTAGCCTAATTGGTACTCCCAGTTTTTCCTGACATGCTCACCTACGCTCATGCTCGCTTGCTTGCCTGCGTCCTCTCTCGCCAGGTGGGCTCACCACTCGTCCTCCCACCACTTGCTGCTTTCTTGCCCATGCCCACACCTGCGCCCAGTCGCCCCTGCTCATTTGCTCTTGCTCGACTGCTGCCTTGAGGTCATGCACACGCCACTGCCGTGTTGCACTCTCCCACTCCTGCTCCTGCCCTCGCTTTCCCCCTCACCTGCACTGTCACATTCTCCCTGGCATACCCACACCGTCTCACTTGCCCACGCCCACACTTGCCAGCCCACTGATCCTCCCTGACAGCAACCAGCTGCAAATATACCTGGTGCGCCACGAGTTTAACCCCACCTCCTGTAAATTACCATGTAAATATTGTGCTTGTATATACATAAACGAAATATAAATGGTTTTTTCCCCGATTTGTTGAATATGGTGTGAATGTGATGGTACCACTGGGAACTACACAGCAAATACAGAGGCTACAGATGACTACAGATGACTACAGATTGGACAACAGACTAGGTAGACAGTGCCAAACACCACTGCTACAGTAGAATTTCAGGACTACTGTAGTCTATAGTTGTGCAATGTAGAAATCACTACAACTATATAGTGGGTACTTAACTATGGAGCTACCTGGGGATACATAGCACTATGTAGCACTACATAGCCTACTGTAGTTATACATGGTTTTGCTGATGTTGTTTTGCTTATATCTCACCACCCGTTTGTCCTAGCGCTTAGCTGTAAAGTGCGTTAGATACCTTGGGCTCAGATCTACCCGATCGCCGGCTTACTAAGCTCCGATCATGCCCGATCCTGAGATATCGCTGACTGAGAGATGCCTTGCCACAAGCACTGCCTCTTCAGTAATATGACTCACTTGCTCATCAGACCTCCTGATTAGGATGCAATGTTCTTATTAGAAGTTCTGAAAGCTTCCAAGCTATTCACTTCAGTCCTATATGTACATAGTTTAATTACATTATGCCTCTAATATATTAATAGGCCAATCGCAGCCTCAGGAGCCATCAGCATGAGTCACTCTCTTTACTCCAAGGTCCCCAATTATGGATGGAGTGACTCCATATTGGGCAGTACTCTCCTTACATGTTGAATGACTCTTGGGCGACGCACAGACCCCCTCCTTGAGTGTGGCAGCATCAGGAAAAACTGGGAGTACCAATTAGGCTAAATTAGGCTTAATTTACCCCAATTAATGGGTTAGGGGGATTTACATTCCCCCCCTCATAATTGAGGTAAAATGGGTTAAATTGAACTGGGGGGGATCTCAATTTACTCAATTTAGCCCAATTTAATGAATTTAGTCAAATTAAAGATGGATTTATCCCCACCAAAATCCCTCCTCTTGCCTCACAGATGTTGCTAAAGCCTTCTCTTGCCTGTCAATGGCTCCCATGAGAAGTTCCAAAAGTGCTGCTATGCACTCAGGGGTTGCTGCAACCAAATTTACCTAAATTCCATTAAATTGAGTTAAATTGGCTAAATTTGCCTAAATTGAGACCCCAGATCTCAACTGTTTCCCCGGTTTTTCCTGACAAGGGTATAAATACACCCCTGTCTGCACTCTTGGGCAGCACTCTACTTTACCACTTTGACTGCTGTCTGCTGTGTTTGGCCTTGTTTCTCTATTCTTTTCTCATCGCTTGTAGCACCCACTTATATAGTGAAGAGTGCAGTGTGCGATACTACTGTGTGCCCCAAGACATCAGCAACTGACTGACATCACTTAATTAGCACCCACTTAAAGAGATTAAGTGAAGAGTGCATTACGCGATATTTGTGTAATTTATTCTGTTCCTACTGTAAGGCAGTTGAGAATACCTTAAGCTAGTAACAGTTAGTCTATATGACTAGGGTTGAATAGTATTATTATTTACTGCAAGGGATCCTGGACTTATCATCCTTGCTGTTAAGTACATACATTATCCATCAGCTGACACTGCGAACATTTGAGTTGATATCTTTGCTTATAGTTATTTAGTTATTAAGACCAACTCTAACAGAATCTTTAAGACTTAATCTTAAGGGTTTAGCGTACAGTTCTGGTTACTTGTATTCCTTACACTTAGTAAATACGAGTCTAACCAGATCCATAACAATTGCCCATCCATGGAAACTTTTCACAGAGTATGTAGATTTTTGTTCAGGGGTACTTGCAGGTGGATTTGCTCAAAAGTATAAATGCAATTGGGATTCGTTTGATAGAGACATACATTCCAAATCCATATTACTATTTAGCATATCCACCTTATTCAATATCTTGCCTAACACCACCCCCCTGGAACAATTCAGGCATTGTCTTTTAAATTCTTGTCCTCGTCTGACTCAACCTCCACAATCTGTCCTTCGAAACCCAAAATGGTCCTGCTAGGACAATCCTTCGCAATGTGCCCTTTTCCTGCACACTTATTACATATAATCAGCGCACGTCATGACCCTGAAGCATCTAGGTCCATAGGGGCTGGTCCTGATGTAGAAGGTTTTGGGGCGGAAACCATGGGTTGTGGTGCTATGTAAACTGGTGCAGGGGCAAAAGTAGTTCATACAGGGTTATTGTCCTTTTTGAGGGACATGAATGGTACAGCCACTGACTCTGTCTTTCCATTCCATTGCACCATAGGCTTAACGCGACCCACAGTGTCTTTCCAAATGGAAGTGATTTGCCCTTTGATTGAACAACCATCCGACCTGATCATGTAGACATAATCCTTGTTGGTGAACTGCACCTGGGCCGCGGTGGGGGCGTTTGAGGTAGAGGCAGTATTGGGGGTTTTGTTGGAGGGGGCCAGTGTGTGAGGGCAGAAAGCCTCTAATCAAAGATCAATTTCTAGCGCCCTATCAGCCATGGTAGAGAAAGTAGTGGTAGTTCCATTGTATTTGAATAGCTGGGCCATCATTGCATTCTTTACCTCATCCTTCAGTCCATCATAGAACATATCCCATAGGATGATGTCATCGTAGCCAAGGGGTGCAGCGAAGGTCTGGCAGTCCCACAGATAATCCTGTACATTTTTGGTTTGCGTGAGTTTCCATAGTTTGGTGCAATGATGGTCCTTCTTGTTGACCTCACTGAACCTTTTGTTGAATTCAACCCAAAACAATTTGACATCCTTTAGCCATGGCACTGGAGTGGTTAGGTCCTGTTCCAGGACTGGTCCCAACCATTCACAAGCTGGTCCTTCCGGATAGGAGGTAATCCAGTCGACTTGCTGTTCTCTGTCTGCATCAGGGTAGGCAGAATGCAGGTACTGCATGCAGGCCACACGAAAATCGACAGCCTTGTCCTTTTTTGACCCGTCGAACTTGTCTGGCTTGGCAGTCTTGACCGATGGGGTCTTGGAGGACACAGTAGTCCTAACAGTTTTGGCAGGTTTCGGTGCGACAGGGGGCAGGATAGTAAGGGGATTGGCAGTGCCTCCTTTCTTAAGGGAAGACTCAATATTTCCTACCGCTCCAATTAAACTCTGTGTGTCTCTATAAGTTGCGTCAGCATATTGTCCTAAGTCTGTCACATTGGCCTGCATGGTGAGCATTCTAGCTTTGAGGTCAGTGTTGCTTTTGGTTACCTGTTCCTTCAGTAGTGTGTGTTCTCGCTCAATCACGTCCAAACAGTTGTTGGTTTCCATGTGGTAAGAATGGAGCAAAGAGCATATATCAGCTAAAGTGATTTCATGTACAGGCACATGGCAGACTTGTCCTGGTCCAGATTCGTCATCAGGCACAGTGAAATGGGAGATAGATGAAGCATGGGAGGTATGAGATGCATGTGAGGCTACAGAAGAAGGACGAAAATATGGTTCAGGAGTAGCAGCTCCCCAACCTCAAAAAGTGCGATCCAGGTCAAAGTTGGCAGCCATTTCTTCCTGAATGCAAACAGTAAGGTTGTATTACACCAGAAGTGTTGTGGTAAAAGTGGCAGACACCTTGTGGATTGTCGAAGTAGAGTATGGTTTGAGTGCAACTGTGTAATGGCCTGTCGATGTGATCGACAAATTTGTAGTATGACCTAGATACCAGCAGGTATTCTCCCAACCTTTCAGCCTTCTTGTTGGGTCAAAAGTGGTCTGACGATAGTATGAACTGTGGCACTTGAATTGGGTCAGAGGAGAGTACCAACTGACAAGGGTGTAATTACTGTTGTAGGCTTGTTTCTAGGAATTCGATGTAGGCTTGGTCACACTTGAATATCATATGAGCCTCTTGTTGCCACTCTAGTAAGAGTTGTAATTCAATGGATGTAACTTCCTGGAGATTGCAGTAATACGACAATTCTCCCAAGAGTGTGGTGGTGTAGGTAGGGTTTAGCGCCTGGGTAAGTGCACAGTAGATGTATAGGGCGAATGATATGAGACCGCCAACAATGCGATCCAGAATGCTAAGGGTGGGGGTAAAAGAGCACTTCCAGGTGTGCAACAACCTTAGAGACAGCTAGATATGTGTATCCCACGCAGTATGGATGGAAGGGAAAACGACCTCCGTACTTAGCTACTTAAGGCCACTAGTAAGCCCCCACTATGTCGACGTATAGCAGTAGTGAGCCCAAAGCTTGTTCTGATGTGCAAGTCTATGTTCTACTGGTGTGCAGCCGTGGATGTAGTCCTGTAAGCGCGTTCAACCAATATAACGATTTATGATAACGCAGGGAAAGGATAGGGCATTGAGAACACGTTCTGTGGGATGGGTGGATAGATTGTGGAATGCAAGGGGCTATTAGCATGATATGACGTCAACGGCATGTAGGACAGTGACAAGACGCTTGATGGCAACAACAAGACGTTTACCTGGCAACAAGCAAGAACTCAACCTAGTGTCAAGCCTCACTTAATGGTGTTGACAAGACGACGAGTAAAGAGTCTGAAGAAGCTAGTATTGACCAAGAGGTCGAGTTCTTGAGAGACCTCTTCGAACTCGGCCCTCCTTATATACATGTAGTAAGCCATGAGAAAACAAACCAAGTCATACAGGCGCACAGCATCAAGAAGCCACTAATTGGCAAATCAATATCAAATACCAACATGTGAGCACTCCAGAAGATTCCATGAGTCACATGACTCTGGTATGAGTCATATAGCGCTGACGAACAAGAATAATTAAATCAGAATATATGTGAGACTGTGTCAGGTCATGACACTACATCTGCTTGCCAGCATTACCCTGCGTGTGTCAATTTTGCTCTTTTTACAGACCAACATATTGTCAATGGCATTCTAACAAAATAAACCAGTCCAACTTCATAAGTTGGGGCCCATATTGTTAATATGCAGCTGCATCAGCAAACTGGCCAGATAGTTTTAAGTGCTTGCAGAAATCAGGATGATCACAGGTCATTCAAATGCATTACAGAGGGTTACAGGTTACTTACTGACCAAGAAATCATTGTGTGGAGGCCTAAGCTATGTCAATGTGTTTCCTGGCGAACGTGAGTGTGTCAGAGGTGCACCTGCTTCAGCATGGATTCTTAGAATTCTGTGTGGTTAGTTGGGCCAGTGAAGCCCATGTATAAGCGATGTATCACATATGAATATGTTTCGGTGAGAAGAGGGTATATTGGGACCTGCAGGAAGAATCTTGATTGCGCATGACAAGAATCAGCAAGATCCCATGCAATGGGCAACCATAGTGCATGTTGCAGACCTCTGTTGAGAGTCTAGGATGGTGCTTCTTAGGTCCTTGCGACTATTTGTTCTATTGACAGAAGGTTCCTTGAGGGAGCTTCTCATGGCACAACCATAGGTGGTGGCTAGGTACCCTAGTTATATTACCTAGATAGTGTGCTATATGTGCTGTATATGCATTGTGTAAGTGATTTAGTATGGTAAGGAGATCCTCTATTAGGATCTCTAGTGGCTGCTATCTAAGTGTGTCTCTCCACGAGGTGTGATTGATGAGGTAAAGCAAGCTGAGGTCCTCAGGCTTGCTTTCCACTGTATATATACCCTCTAGCTACATGCAAGTCATACATAGCGACGAGTCACATATAGAGTCATATACATACATGAATCATCTGTAGTGAATCAAGTGTGTTGGAATGTGGCAACCAACAGTGAAGTAAACATTACGTTCCATGAGCTGGGACTTAACGCTTCCTATTGGTGTCCTATGTTCCATGGAGAAGTCAGTGTCACTGTGGAGACAGTGACAAGGGTAAGTTATGCCATTTGTCCTGTTCCTGTTTGGTCTCCCTTGTATGGTGTGGATATGGACATGCTTCCTTCCTACGAAGAAGCAATGGACCTTTTGTGACATGTCCTTTGTTGTTTCCCTTTGTTGTGTTCACATGTGATTGGCTCGCTTGTATGACTCGCTTGCCTCCTCACATGTATATAAGAGTGGTTTTTGGAGAGCCAGACACTCATCTGTTGAATCTACTGCATTCCTCCATCTTCGCTACCTCCTGAGTGTGTGTAAGTCTCACATATGCGAACTTACTATATGCTAATGGATCGTGCTTGCTGACGAGGTTGGTGTGAGAGAACAATCCGTAACACAAGTAAATTCTCAGTAGATAGTAAGCATGTGACGTGGAAAATATGCTGGAATCTGGCTCCCACATGCCAGAATCCGGCATATTTCAGCCTGTCTAGCTCCCGCTCCTGCTCCCGCAGGCAGGAATGCGGGATTCCTGCAGCATTCCCGCCCCTTTCGGCACCCTGCAGGAGCTCCTGCATCCTGGGCGCTTCCTGCAGCTTCCCGCAAGCTTGGAAGCTGCAGGAAGGGTGCTATGCAGGCAAAAACTAGCTGGGGGGGGCCACAGTCAAAAATGGCCCCCCTCAAATCCCACCACAAATGTACATAAGATACACCATTAAATACACATA
>WSTK01000668.1:0-17961 GCA_019616945.1 Ceratobasidium sp. 414 | reverse complement strand
CCGACTTTTGTAGCAACGGTGATGGTAACGTGTCACGTGACGAGTCGATGGTTCGAGTCGCGATCCGGTGAGGCATTAATTGGGTGGCTCACGACACTAGGCACATTAGTATCTAGTGGAACATGTCTTCATCCTGCATTATCTCCCGTCCCCCCAGCGCATCAAACATTCTGTCCTCATCAACTGCTTTGCCTGTGCCCATGTCGATAGGCCACTATATAGCCAAGGCGTGCCTGAGACGCTCGAGTGCTTCGAAAACTGCCTGGACTTTCGCCTTTTTGTTCTTAAACATGCTCTTGGCCAGCAGCTCCATGTCAGTTTTCTGGAGTTTGTCAATTTGTTCCTCCAACTGGCATGCTGTGAGTTTTTCAAGCTCGCCCCCCATTCCCCCCTCGACAACGTGGGCGCCTGCCAGCCGCTGTTCATTGGCCAACTGTTTTTCAGGCGCTTTCCTGTGTTTCGCCCGGTTTGTCTCGGCTCGATCCACCAAAGCTCCTCGCGCGCTATTTGAGTGGCTCTGCTAACATCGACTCTGCGAGCCTCGCGAAGCACATATGCGTGGTCCTGATCAATGAAGTGCCCCTAAACGAAACAGTGAATGTCGTTGTATACCCGAGCTGCCCTCGCCTTCTATTGACTGTCGGTTAAAGCAGCCCGCCACCGAAGCATTTGGCGGCACTGACCAAGGGTGCCCTTGCTCGCGTTGCTTGTATGGCTGCCCCAGAGGCTGTTGCGTAACTCTGCGTTCGCCTGAGCAATTGTAGCGGAGAGCCGCCCCCGATCCACCATTAACGTTCCTGAATCATCCAGCTTTAAAAGCCGGGTGCCGGAGGCGGAGAGTGGCGGAGGCAGGTAGTAGCACTAGCGCAGCATTCTGTTCGTAGAGAATAGCGTTGATTTTGGCATTGGGAATGAGAGCCGACATTGTGGTGGCTGCTTGCACCGCAGCAAAGTGGAGGGCTGTAGCCCAATCCCACAACCCTGGGTTAGGCGCCGGGCTGATAGGGATCGCAGTCTATGTCTGCGCCCATGACGTGCACTAACCGTGTAACGCATGTGCCGGCGCTTGCATGGTAGGTAGCTCAAGTTAGCTCGTTTAGTTGCTTATTATATTCACCGTCCAATGGGAAACATAAAGCCTAATAGGCAAATTAGCTTATATTTCTCTAGTGCTGCTGATACTAGCCGTTGCAGCACTCATGGACAGGGCTGGCTGTGCTTCTGCAGACTCCAGATCACTTGCGAAATTTTGCGAAGTCTTTATTCAACCTAGTTTCCTCTCGGATCCAACTGCGAGGGAAATGTCCCATTCCATAATCACTGCTGGTCTTTTTGATGAACGAGATATGTTTCTCACACTGATTTTGCATTGTTTGCTTCCCGGGTGTTCCCTTCTCTTGCTTGCCACTCTGATGATGCCACTCTTAGACCAGCAGGAGAGGTGAGCCAACTCGTCTCTATATGTACAGACAGACGAATTTTAATTATTTCTTGCTTCGAACAGCTCTCGTACAAATCTCTCACTTTTGGGGGATCTGGGTTTGAGGTTGCACTAGCAGGATCACATCAGGATCGACAGGTCCTGCAGCCCGTATGCACGGTTGCTGCTGGAGAAGAATTATCCTGGAGGACTGGTGCCAACCAATTCGTCAATCCTGAAGACAGTCAGGCAATATCTCAAGCATACTCCAGCTTGCTCTTGGTATGGCAGCAAGACGACTGAAGTGCCAAGACCCTCCCTATCAGCTTTATGACCCATCTAGCTATATTCGTGCTACACATGTTTAAAATCAATCCTTTGGCCACTCCACGAAAACGCATACAGACTGTACAGGCAACTCTTCAGTCCTTGTGGCTGATTTTTGAACAGTGGGGTCGAATCCAAGTATCCGAGCACCCTGGTCTAAGATACCTTGCTGTTCCAGCATTTTCTTACCTCAAGTTAAGTTGTTTCAATTGTCCAGCCTCCTATTTTCTAAGAATACATTCCCCTATATGTGCACATGGGAGCGGAGCATCTTAGGGGGCACAAGGACAAGGGCCTATATTTGCTCCTTTTGGCTGACGTTTAGGTTAATTCGCTCGCCCTTTGGAAAACCTGCGTGAATGGCGGACTTGCGCGTACCCTCGATGTGTTCGGGTACACTTGTGTGCAACACTCAAAATCTTCTAGATTTGTGGGAGGTGTGAAGTGGCTCTATACTGTAGCTCCCTCTGCCAATAGGCGCAAGTACTCGCGTTGTGTCTCGAGTCCCGTATCTGACTGTCCTGTCTGACATGGCCGTTTCTACCTCTCGCAGTCACTGGGTGCTTGAAACTTCTGCATCGCATAGGTTGTGATGTACTCCCTTCGAAGGCGATAGGCTATCGAGTCGGCTCGACATTCGAGACACCGAGGGATGTGAGTGTGGGAAGCCACATTGTTGCTAGATTGGTTTTAATATGCTCATCCAGCCCTATCACAGTTCAAGAGTGGCATAGTGCGCTCAAACACATGGGAGTCGCTTAGAACGGTGCGGGGGCCTCATATAGTGGAGCACCCGGAGGAACCTGTGTCAACTGTATCTATTTCTGCCAATAACGCGCATATATGTCGGAAAGTGGCCCAATTAATCACAATTTCACTCGCTCGGCTACATGTAATGGCTAATGGAAGCTATAGCGCCAGCAAAACATGTTAACTCTAGTGAACCGAGCTCACCGACTGCCACAACTTTGTGCTTCCCCACCTACGAACTGTTCGTCACCAACAGCCAAAGCTGAAGCTCAATATCACTACAAACTCAAAACACATTTGATATCTGCTCAGTTCTGGCGCTGATACACCTAGCCCTACGGACCTGCAATCAACAATAATAGCACTTTGGAAGTATATGGTTGCGACTAAGGACAAGGTGAGTTTTTCACACGTAGCTCTCTGGGCGACCCCAACTGCAAGCCGTACTCATCGCTATCTATGATTGACCCCAATGTAGAAATACTCTATCCTCAAACATTACTACGGGTTTCTATGCATTCGGCACCTAATTCATCTTACTTGTGCTACTATTCTCAATGAGACCGGCGTACTGGAACAAACTTCTGGAGCTTTGCGGCCAAACACAACTCAAAAAGATATATTCCAAGCTACAGCCTTTACAGCACTGGATATAGCAGGAAAAACTTCCGCAAGCCCCGTCTTACATACCGAGTTTTGCCAGATATCTACCCGCCCCAGCGTTCTATTGGACACAACAGCCAGCAAATTGTTTCGCTCAATAATTACTTGTGAACTTTGGGAAGAAAGAGACATGTTTCTCACACTATGTGTGAATGGCCTGCTTCCTGGGTGCTCCCTACTTTTGCTTGCAATGCTCACTGTGCTATCACAAGAGCCAGGAATGGTGAGGTGAGTAAAATTATCCCCATATCCACGGGTACTGACTGCCATTGAATCGGCCTTGAACAGCGCCAACATACCATATTTGAATTTGCAAGACCTCGGCTTCAGACTCTATCTAGCGGGTTCTCACCGAAACCGGCAAATCCTGCTGCCCATATGCATGGCTGCTATCGAGAAATCATTCGATTGGCCTACCGAGCCTAACCGATTCATCAATGCGGAGGATAGCCGTGCAATATCTCAGGCATACTCTGGGCTGCTCTTTGTGTGGCGGCGAGACGGCTGGAGTACCAAAACACTTCCTATCAGTTTCCTCGCTCATCTAGCTATATTCGTGCTCCACGTGTCCGGATTCAATCCTTCGGCCACCCCTCGAGAGCATATTGAGACTGAACGCACAGCTCTTCAATTCTTGTGGCTAATCTTCGAACACCGAGGTCGAATACCGGTATCAGAACATTTCAATCTTAGATACTTTGCAGTGCCGACCTTTTCTTACCTCTGGTCAGGGCACATTAGCCGCATGGTATTCTGTCCGCTGACACCAATTTGCCTTAGGTTTATCCAAAAGAATGTATCAGCTCAAGAAGAACAATACGAGCTCGCAAGGATGCTTACGGACATCGACGTCGTAAGCCTCGCTGGACCATTCTTCTATTAATACTAGAGGAAGGTACGATGAGACGCAGACCATCCGCTCAAAAGTTGATGGGTTGAATGCAGGGAATGAGTTCGAAAACCCAGATGGGCACTGGAAATTTCTCGACGAACTTTATGGACTGCAAGAAATAATTGACAAGTCCGTTTCCACTGCCCCCGAGTTCTTCGATGACTCGAAGATTGCGTGGGGTAAGGTCTTTGTCCAGTTGGGAATATGGTCTGAAATGGGCCATTTGGATAAGGGAACAGGTACAGGCGTGGAGGGGGCGAGTGAACGTGAGCGAGAGGTAGTAAGGCACACGTTGGACATGTTTAGGGCCTGGACTCGATACGGAAACTCGCTCGGGGGTGGCCATTGTACGCCACAGAGGTGTGCCTACCCCCGGTGCTTTCAGCCACATACGCGCGAAAAGACACTCAGGGTCCGCTATTGTGCGGAAGATGCAATTTGGCTGCATATTGTGGCCAGAATTGTCAGCGCGGGTACGTGATCTTACCCAGAGCTTGAAATCTTGCCCTTGATTCTCACGGCTGGGTTGGCTTGAATAGCCACTGGGAACTCGCAACCCCGGAGTCACATAGGCTAAAGTGTAATAGCACTAGTCAGTAGGTAGTTTGGAACCAAATGGCAGACAACCGTGGATAACCGTAAGAAGCTGTGATCGACATACCGACGGGAAGGCGATGTCATTGTTCGGTCCAGTTGGGAAGTGTATTCAATATGAGCAATCTTGGCGATTGTAATACCTCAAGTAGCTGTGCCTCTCGACTCTCACTCTGGGTTCCCATTTCCGACATGTACTCCCATCGAGCCGTCTCGGACAACGACATCAAGATAGACTCGATCCGCGCACTGAGTGTCTGCAGCCCAAACCGAACTATATGCAACAAAGCCTCCATATCGTCCCCGTCGGATCAACTGCGACCCGCGCTCTTCTTCGGTCCACCACAGATGGGTCCGTCGCTGTAGAATCGGGAGGTAAAACGGGACGAGTGCTTTTCCGATGGACCGGGCAAAGGCAAAGCACTCTTCGGGAGATCTTGGACGTGGTCTGGGGTCTGCATGGACGCCGAGGCGTGAGTGAGTATGGGAGAAGATGCCGACAATGCCACGAGCCTCCTGCGTGAGAGTTGGCGGGCTTTACCGCCAAAATCTATGCCCTGGAGGACATTGTGAAAAAATCGATCCGCGCTGCCCCAGAACTTTTCTTCGACGCAGGCTCCGAATGGAACTGGCTTTGAAGCTAAACATGGCAATAAGTTGAAATAAACCCATTGGTTTGACAGACCTCGCGCGAACATGTCGCTCCAACCCACCGACGGAGTGTCAGGAGATGCTTCACCTTTACGTGGATCAAAATCTGAGACCTATTGTCGCGAGTAGATCGCGCGATCCTGAAAAGGGTACCACGTAAGGGGTACCGGGGTAATTAGATGATAAGGATACTTTATTACGAGCCGGGTACAGCGGTTAAATACACGCGAGACAGAGAGAAAAGGGGGAGCGAAATAAGTGCTAAATAAGTGCAGAAACAGGAGTCGAAAAGCAGGTGATACCGAACGCCCGCGAACGTCCTGGAAACAGTCAGCCCACCGCATATATGCGGTATTGGCTCCTGGGCGCCGATCCATGTCACGCGGTCAGGTCTCCGACCGACCCGCTCGTGACACCTATGGCCATAGTTTATGCTAGTACCAGACTTGACTCGGGGGTTGCCCACGCCCCTAAGCGCCAAGCTGGTGGCCGGAAATTGGCAATTGATTACCTAGCGTCAGCGGCTTGCACTCGCCCTTCACAGCTTCTGACGACGAAGTAGCCCCGCGTTTCTGAACCTTCATTCCATCTTCTTCAACAACCCGAATCACCCCTCGGATGGCGGAGCACTTATGGGGCCCACCATTCTGCCAATACTCTCAGCGCAAATTTGAGCCGCAGGAGTTCAAGGGATCGGATGATATTGAACAATTCTGCCAGCTTCATAAAGGTCTTCCTCCTCTATCAGCCATAGAAAACTCGCTATATATATACGGTTCTAGTTTTGAGCCGCTTGACTCCATTAGGGTGCAACCAACAGTACTAATCCTTCGGGAGTATATGGTCACAACTAAAGGCGAGGTGAGTGTTAAACATGAACTCCGCCGGTCGATTTTATCTACGAACCGGTTACGTCTCAGCCCTCAATCAATTTCAACCTAGGAGTATTCTGTCCTCAACCATTACTACGGGTTTCTATGTCTCCGACGCCTAGCCCACCTTACTTGTCATATTGTTCTTCAAGAGATGGGCGGCCTAGGAAATATCTCTAATTTTTTACAGCAGGATACGGGTAGATACGATCTATTTCAAGCTACAGCCTTCGCTGCGCTGGACAGGGCAGGTAGAGCCTCCGCAACCGACAACTCGTATGCAGAAATGTGCAAAATCTTTGCCCGGCCCAGCTTTCTGCCGGATCGAACCACCAGAGAACTGTTCCGGACAGTAGTTACTCGTGGGATTTGGAACGAACGAGACAGGTTTTTCACGCTGTGTATGCGCGGCCTGCTCCCTGGCTATTCCCTTCTCCTTCTTGCCGCGCTTTCAACGATAATACTAGACCTAGATATGGATAGGTGAGTGCAACTTTCCCACACGTTCACGAGTTAGATATCATCGAATACCTCTGGTATTGACAGCACCGACCAATATGTTCTGTATTTTCAAGACATTGGCTTCAGACTATACCTGGCGGGATCTCACAGAGACCGGCAAATCCTGCGGCCCATCTGTATGGGTGCTGTTGAAAAACCATCCTACTGGCCAACTGGTTCCAATCGCTTCCTCGATCCGGAAGATAGCCGGGCATTATCTCTAGCTTACTCCGGCTTACTCTTGGTGTGGCAACAAGGCAGCCGGAATACCAGGTCCATTCCAATCGGCTTTATGGCTCATCTCGCCATATTCGTACTCCATATGTCTGGATTCAATCCTTCGGCCAGTCCTCAGGAGCACATGGAGACTGTTCACACAGCCCTTCGGTCCTTGTGGCTCATCTTTGAACACAGAGGCCGAATCGCAGTATCGGATCATTTCTATATTAGATACTTTGCTGAGCCCGTCTTTGGTTATCTCAAGTCAGGCTCTTTCCATGGCGAACGCCTTTTTCGCTGATATCCATATATTTTAGGTTTGTTCAAAGACGTATATCAACTCGAGAAGAGCAGTGCAAGTTTGCACGCACGCTGGCGGAAGTCGAAGTCATTGGTCTTGCTGGACGAATTCTCTTACTGATACTAGATGAAGGTACGGCCGAGTTTCTGTCATTCTTGATCAATGATCAAAATACTTTACGGATCAACCTAGGAAACGAGTTTCAAAACACAAGAGGCTTGAAAGGCTTTCTCGATGAGCTCTATGGGCTCCAGGAGGCAATCGACAAGTCGGTATCTGCCTCCCCTGAGCTCTTTCGTGATTCGAAGATCGAATGGGGCAAGATATTTGTTCAGTTGGGAGCGTGGAGCGAAATGGGCAAGGTGAACCTGGGTCCCGGCTTGGACAACGATGACGACTACGAAAACCAGACGGCTATATTAGTGCATAGCATGAACCTCGTTACGGCTTGGACTCAGTTCGCACGCTCACTGGCAGGCAACGACTACGTTCCACAGAAGTGCGCATATCCTCGGTGCTTCCAACCATTTACGCGCGAAAAAACAATCCACGTTCGCTACATGTGCAGAAGATGCGACTCGGCTGCGTATTGCGACCCAAATTGTCAACGCAGGTAAGTACTTTGCTTGACCTTTAAGATTTTGCCCCTCACTCTCATATGGCGGTTACCCTCAATAGGCACTGGGAGCTCGCAACCTCGGAGTCACACAGATTAAAATGTAATGGCGCTAGTCAGTAGGTCGTGTAGAATCAAATGGCAGCCAATCGTAGATATCTATCAAAAGCCGCGATCGAAGTACCGACGGGAGGGCGATGCCATTGTTTAGCTGAATTGGGCAGGGTGTATGTATTATACTCAACATGAGCATCAAACCCAGATCATCGGCGATCTTAGTACTTCGAGTAGCTGTGCCTCTCGACTCTCACTCTGCGCCCCCATTTCCGACATGTACTCCCATCGAGCCATCTCAGGCAACGACATCAAGATAGACTCGATCCGCGCACTAGGTGTCTGTAACCCAAACTTTGTTCCGCTATCCCAACCGAACCATATTCAATAGAGCCTCAGAGAGGTAGTATTATCGCACTCACCGGTCCACGACGAGATTAAACTCGACATACCGACCCCGTCGAATCAGCTGCCACCTGCGCTCTTCTTCAGTCCACGACAGATGGGCCCGTCGCTGTAGAATCGGGAGGTAAGACGGGACGAACGCCTTTCCGATGGACTGGACAAAGGCGAAGCATTCTTCTGGAGATCTGGGGCGTGATGTGGGGTCTGCATGGACGTCGAGGCGGGAATGAGTGTGAGAGGACAGGTCGTCAAAGAAGATGCCGCCAATGCCACGAGCCTCCTATGTGAAAGTTAGAATACTAACGGCGAAAGGTCGAATGGTACGAACCTTGCGGTGGGGAATGTAGAAGTACTCGTCGCACCAGATTTTCATGACATCATAGAGATCCTTTCCATGCTCTAGACATGCGCGTTGGATCGTTTGATGAAAATGCTTGCAGTCCTCTTCGTAAAGGTACGTTGGGGTCAGATCCGATCCACCACCGAACCACCATGCCACAGGCTTGACACCTATCAAAATGTTAGACTAACGAACTACGAACGCCCAGATCGAAGACATACCAGACCCTTCATCGCTTGTATCAAACCCAGCCTCGTGCACTTCAAAGTACCGCCAGTTTGCATGCACTGTTGGCGCATGCGGACTCCTCGGATGGATAACCAGACTCAGTCCAGCGACAAAAAACGGCAGCCCCTCAACAGGTATATCCGACCTGTCAAACGGTAGGCCGGCATGGTCCGCACGCATGTGGGCGATCGCCGCCGGGGGAAGGCGGCCATTGATAATCGAAATATTCACGCCAGCTTTTTCGAGAGGAGAAAACGGGACATTAGAGTCGGTACGTGCAGCATCAGTATTTTGGATAACGCAAGATATGCCAGTTCCGCCCTCGGCGCGTGTCCAGGAGTCTCGCACAAACTTGGGGCCGGTGGGGTCAAGAGATTCGAGTGAAGTCACGATTTCGTCCTGAAGACTGTGCACAAAAGCTGAGACTTTAGATCGCATAGTCATTTTAAAATCCTAAGCTCGATAACGAAATCCGGAAACAAAAAAGGCAAATGTCGGAGCGGTCGTGGTTGAGTTGAAGGGGAGATGCCCGATCATACTGATCGAAATTAGGTGTGATCTGTAATTGGAAATTGATACCGCCGGCACCCGGCATTCCTGAGCCATGACCCCATTCACAACTATCACGATAACCACGCGCTTTGTATAATGTAAAAAAGTTAAGAAAATGTCGTATTCTTCCGACATCGTTGACCGTTTCTACATTTTCGACCATTGACTGGCTCCCACGACCCCGTTTGGCACCACACGCAGCGACTCGCTGGAGTGGGGTCCTGGTTCAGGGGTCCTGCCTCCTTAGACCCCGGGGTCTGTCCGGGTCTGGCTCTCCTTGTTATCCATAGCTATCGAGTCACCTCTGCTGCTCTTAGGCATGTCCATCGCTCAACCGAACGACACCCAAGGCGGCCACCCGTGTCTCCGGGAGTTCCGATGACGCTCGAGAACTCAAATATTTCGTGACTTGTGGGGCACACTCGTTAAGCTGGTGTGTCTGAGAAGATCTGAGCGAACCCGAGTCAACAAAAAGGTATGATGCGCGATTTGTTTAGGATCCAGGTGAGCCCGAATATGCCTGCATGAATCCGGCTGAATTAAGGGTGGATTTAGTTGTGGACATTATAACTTGAAACCCACGAGACACCGTTCCATTCGTGTGACCGAACTCGCAAACGCCGCCGAGCGAGCGAGTATATGCGCTATGTTACCACCATAAATATCTTCGTGACCCAGCTCATTCACAAGGGGCTCGTTTAAAAAGACGTAACGAGTCGCAACGCGAGTGCCAACCTCCCTTTGGCTCGTCAGCTTTTCGGATTTAGGCTTGGCAGCGCCCCGACTTCTTGGATAAATGACCCCCCGATGCTTCTCCTCACTAGCGTATTACGGCGTCGAATACTTCCAATCTCGCAGAATGTTTTTACACCGCAGCAGCAGGGCTATCCCTGGTATGCAACACTAGCTCACCCAACCAATGGGATGCGGCCATCGGAACCGCTTACTGCTTCACAACCATTGCGCTGGAAATATTCGCCTAGCTCTCTCTACGTACCACTCGCGCAAATCGGCTGAGGGTATTCCCTCTGACAACTTGATACTCACACGCAATACGTCAGCACCTACCTACCGAGTGTGTAATGTGTATGACCAGCGTATGGTAAGAGATTATACCGCACGCCTCCAAACAGGCGCGGTGAACCCGGCACTCCTTACCCCACATCTGCTGGACATTCAAACCCTGTTTTTTCCAGGTTCACATTGACATAAGACACCAGGGATATTTATTTAATTAGTTCGACACGATCCAGGCACCGTGCACGGCTGTAAAGTACGCCAAGAATTACACCAATAAATAGAACAAAGGGAACAGCAAACCCTCAATCCCCAACAGAACAGCGCACAGACCCTAGTACGAAACAACCCAAGCCTTCCCTCCCCACCTGTCCCACTTGTCCAACGCCTTTTCCACCACAAAATGCGCAACATCCCCCCGCGAAATCGACCACGGGTTCCGCAACTGGGGGCCAGCCCTATACGCGCCTGGCTTCTTGTCCGCGAGGCACTCTTCGTCTGTAAGCATCGACGGCCGCACAATCACCACGTTGTCCGGCCCGAGCCAGCCTTCTGCGCCGTCCCACCCCGCTGCACGTCTGAGGATTCTTTCTTGTTCTGCTTTGTCGGCGAATGGGGCTCGGAGGAACCAGGCGTATAGGATTTTGAGGGTGAGGGGGAGGATTGCGCGGGATTGGGGGTCGAGTCCGTTGGAGGATATTGTGACTAGTTTGGGACGCGTGGAAGGTGTGGTAGAGGATTTGATGACGGACAGTAGGATGGACATGCTGCGGGCGGTAAGGTCGGCGGGGGTGATCACAAACCCAACCTTGCGCCATGAGAACGACGGCTCCGCACCTAACATCAAAGAAAGTAAGCATCTTGTTCTTAGTCTGGTGGCGTAACGTTCACTCACCGATCCCAAAGTACACGGCATCGACTTGTCCATTGCCTTTAGCCGCATCCCATGCTCGTTGGACGTCTGCTTCTACGAGACTGTCCCCAGGTACGATTATTGCCTTTCCGCTGTTGATGTAGGAGCTGATGGATTCATCCGACTTGATAGTTCCTGGGTGGCGGAGCAGGAACGTGCAGGTATGGCCTTGTGCGAGCAGACGCAAGGCAACAGAGTAGCCAACATGACGAGAGGCGCCAAGGAGTAATACGCGCATTACTAGCAAGTTGGGATAGAACGACTCGACGGAGGAAATAGGTGGAGGTGAACCAAGAGCTCCCCGCGAGGCCACTGTATTTCTACATGCATGCCCGCCACCAAGCGGAGTTATCCGATGTCAGCGCCGCGCGCAGCAGCTTGGAGTACGTGTGTGCGGGGCAGTGTTGGCGTAGTAAGGTAGGGACCACTCAGATGTTAGTAACCTTATCTAACCGAGGATCAAAGCCTGTGACACCGTCACATTTTACTATGTAAATACATGAACAAGCAAAAAATCGAAAAAAGCGAGAACCAATACTGATAGTAGACAACGAAAGGAGCATGAGCGTGATGGTTTGAAGTCGAAATTCGGGGGACTCGAGGAGGAGTTCACAAAACAAGTCGGGAGGGTAAGCGCAGCCAGCTTGCCTGATAAGATCACGTGAGCATCACCCGTGACCAATTACGCAATTGCTGTGTCAGCTTTCCCCACCTTGTGCAATGAATCTTCAGGCCTACCAGGCACAACAAGCTGCAGTGTGTGCATACAAATTGTTTAATGTGCATATATTCATGACAATCATCAGAATCGAGAATGAAAGTTAGGCAAGCTGCGAACTCCAAACCACAGATGTGTCACAAGGTCACGTGGCGCTCCAGGGTAAAGCGCTGGCTCATCTTATGAACTCCTCCTCGAGTCCCCCGAATTTCGACTTCAAACCATCACGCTCATGCTCCTTTCGTTGTCTACTATCAGTATTGGTTCTCGCTTTTTTCGATTTTTTGCTTGTTCATGTATTTACATAGTAAAATGTGACGGTGTCACAGGCTTTGATCCTCGGTTAGATAGGGTTACTAAACATCTGAGTGGTCCCGACCTTATTAAGAGAGATGAATTTGCCGAGTGTGCGTGATTGGAGATAATTTGATCTTGCTCGGCGGTTTTCGGCTTCGTACTCACGGCCAGAACAAATTAGGTTTGCATCGTGTTTTCCCTATCCAGCATGCCAGCTACAAGTGTATCTATCACTACAATAATCAATTTAGCTATCAAGTGCATTTCGAGAGTTGGTGGCCTTTGTAGTCCATTTGTTACATAACGTGTCTCGGCTATCGGCTCTAGCCCGCTTCGGCAGCTTGTCCCTTTCCAACTTGCAGAATTTTTAGCTCGCAGTGCTTGATCCGACACTGCCATAATGAGCCGCTGCGTCGTTGTGCTGCGCTCCTTGGCAGTTTGGATGTATGCAGTACCGCATGGTGCTGTGCTGAGCCTCAACAACCGCCAGCTGCCCGACGGCCACCTCCGTCGTTATCTCAGCACTCTTACTTGTTGCAACTAGTACTGTATACAGGTCGCGTTGAGTTTAACGATAAAGATGGCTTCGAATCGAAGTAGAAGGTATGGTTCTCACGCTTACAGTCAATCTGGTACAATCGATGTCGCGGACGCGCGTCCAGAGAGTAGTTCTGAACTTCTGTCGCTTCAAGCGAGTTTTGTCCCAAAAACAGCCGCTTTAAGTGAGCCGCGTGACTTCGGGCATCCCATACCGAGGTGGCCAGCCAAGATAAATATCACAACACCAACCTGCGCCTGAATCTCCCAACCGATCATCCAAGAAGTCTCGAACCCTGGTTGATCGCGAAGTTGGCGACGAGGCGGCGCTCATGGCGACCAGAGGCGCTATGACGAGAAACGACTCCTCAACCACGACATCGCTTGGCGATACACAGCCTCGCTATGTTTTTGTCGCATCGCATGCCAGGGCGATGGTCACCCGCAGTCAGCTTGGGCTGAGACTCGCTGAGGTGATAAGCAATAAGGCCTCGTACTTGGCATAATCGAGGCGCAGCTCCTCTATTAACGGACCTTGTGAAGCACAGACCGGGCACTCGATTAGGTTCCGTGACCGTAGAGTGAATAGCGCTGGCTGCGTCGAACAGCCCAGTCAGGGACAAAAGGCTGTGCAGCCATAATCAAATCGGCCATACCCTGATCAGAGCGCCGCCTCATTCAACCAGGGCAGTGCCTCCGCACATATAAGCCTGTCAGACCACACTGTTCTCCTCCACTTCCCCCCACGACATGTCCCTCACACGCCACTTTTGCTGCTGCCTCCCCGTCCGCCTCGGCGTCTTTGTCCTGTCCCTGCTCTCGCTCATTGGAGGCGGGATCTACGCCGCAGCAGTCTGGTATGCCTACTACCGTGCGTACATCACTTTGCCCTCGATCCCTGTGCCCAGCTCACCCACCCAACCCGCCCACAGAATCCACAAAAGACACCTCGGTCTCGCTCACAACAGCCCAGAAAGTCGCGTTCATCGTTGCGGGCGTCGTCTACTCGATCCTCGCCATCGCGTCTCTCCTCGGGTTCATTGGCGCGATCGGCCGCAAGCGCGGGCTCGTGGCGACGTATAGCACGTTCATGTGGTTCCACCTTGCTGCCCAGGTCGCGATCAGCGCGTTCTTTATCTATGCGATATTCCAGAACAACGATGCTCTTGTGAACCAGTGTAAAGACCAGGTGAGTGGTGTGGGGTAGAGATAAGATATATGGGCGGCTAATGAGCTCGATTAGGTCAACAAGATTAACAACGCCAACCAGGCTGCGGGCACAAACGTGGGGAACATCAATCCCGACGACGCGTGTAAAATCTTTACCAAATGGGGTCGCGTGGGCGCGATCGTCTCACTTGTCGTCATCCTCCTCGTCGAACTCTGTACGTCCTTGCCTGCCATCCATCTCACTCGTGCCACATTTGACCCTGATCCCGCAGACTGCTGCTTCATCGTCTCGCGATACGTCGCCCAACTATCCGACGAACAATCCTTCCGCGCCGTCAACCGCAATGCGCACGTCGAGGGCAACGCCGGACGCGGATCAGGCTACTACCCGCACGAGCCACTGCACGCGGGTACCGAGCTCCTGGGCAAAGAGGCGCACCACGAGTACCCATACGCCCAGCCGCAGCATTCGTTCGGGCACAAGGGATAAGGGCACCATCGCGTGTTCTGCTTCTTTATTCATTTCTCGTTACGCCCCGTTTTGACGTGATTACGCGCTTTGTGACGACGCGACTCGGACTTGATTGAAGATATTTCTGTAGCGTGTACGAAACGTATTTGTGTGAACATATCACAATTTATACCTGACTCTGACCACGAGGATATTGTAAGCTGTTGATTAGGGTTGTAGATCGCGTTGGAGGCGTGCCGTTTGTGTGCGTCATATCGTGTGAAAACTTCTTGGCGGTTGATCGGGCATTATTTGTCATACTTGATATTCCACTACCTGATGCGCCCGCTGAGTCAGCGTATCCCCGATCAAGTTCTTGGCGACTAGAACAAATGCACGAATCAACCAGACAAACATATCAGCACAGATATTTCCAGGAAATACAGCTTAGATTAGGGAAGATGGTGAGCGTGGTCTGAGCACCGACAAGTATGGCGCCGGGTTGAACCGCCAGCTCGAGTTCCCACCTTTTCACTTCAGCAGTTTTTAGAGGTATGCGCCCTCCGATCATGTCCACAGATTTCGCCTCGCCTTGTGTAAAGACTCTCAAGTGTATTCGTTAGTTTGTTTAGAGAGCTCTTCCGCTGACAATGGGGATTGTGCTTGCGGTCGTATCAGATGAACGCCTGAGGCAACCAATGTCATCAACTCAGCTTCAATTTTAAAACCTTGCCATTCTTACTTTATACAGAGGTGGTGCAAGCGATTCTTCGGCTAGGCTGGTTTGAAGGGTTTGTCAATACGGATGTAAAACCGAGTTGTCTCCACGATCGTTAAAGGTATCATTGAATGCGTTGATGAGATACTCTTGACGTAGCCTGTTCTGCCACTTCATAGGCATGGCTGACAACAAATTTCCGTTTGTTACTGTAAACACTTGAGTCAAGGTGAAACTTGTACCGCATATAAAGTCAATAATTCAAAGAGCGTTCATATCGACGCTGGAACTTGCAATCGTTAAGTGTTGACAAATGTCCAATATGGACAACCTGGATATCAGGCCTTAACGCTAGGTTTGGGAGCCCGGACACATTGCTAGACCAGAACGGCACTGATTTATGTTGTCAGAGAAAGCTGGCTATTGTTGCTGATACAAGCTTTGGTTTCAATGAAGGCGCTACGACTGGGCACCCTGAGATTGATTTCAGTTACAGTCAAAAATGCCGGTGAGCTACAACCCGGTTCGTATGTGCTCGCACTTGCCGTATCCATGAGACTCTGTGCCGCGCCCCAGTACCTGTAGGAACAAATCGTCTTGGGGTATTGCTGACAGCGGGATGCCACGGCAGGTAACTCGTCAGAAGCGTGGGTGAGCTTGAAATGAGATTTTGGTTCGAGGGTCGCACCAAAGGAGGCAGACATTGTGTGTGTTAGTTCGGGCTCGCTGAAACAGATAAGAAGTGGTAGTATATCAGCATGCAGGCCAATACGGGTGCTTGTATGCTTACGTGGGGATGTTAGATCTATCACGGTATCATGGGCAGTGCTAGTATGAATCGAAGGCTCGGTTATGGGGGCGTTAGGCCGACCCCCGGGTTCAAGATGCACATCTACATCAATAACGCTATGTGGCGTTAGATTGATGAATCGTGAGTCGACGTACCGGGCTCTGTTCCACCTATTATATCCGCTAGATTCGTTTGCACTATCAAGGTATCAGCTTGACTCGAAAACGCCGAATTTTCGCACGACATACCGTTCCTGGGACCACGCCATTGTCGGGTAATGCGTACGAACTTTGTTGCCAAATAGGGCTCCAAGATCCGGAGTGAGGATACAGTATAGGTCAAGGTGCCCATATGGGTCTACTGCTGCACGCCTCTTTCCATATGTGTCCTCGGTGGTAAGGTTTCCACTCGCCAACGCAAGGGATACAGCAGCTTTGGACATCACTTGGGCAGCAGCCGCTGGTGTCTCTGCGGCCACAGAAAGAGGCTGAGAATATTAGTATAGCGCGAGTTTGGTCGAGACCGCTTGAGGATCGAAGGTTGGAGACCGAGAGCCTGATAGAGAGGGAGTCGTATCCGAATCGTGTCTCTGGCTATAATAGCGTGATGAGCCAGGGCTGGAGCTTCCAGACGACGGGTGATTATGCGCCATACGGGTAGGTTATCGAGTAGGTCGCGTAGTTGTTGAGGGCCTGAGGTAGCGTTTCAGAGTCGAGTGGCCACGCACGTGGCTTGGGTCCCTTAGAGGCGCATGGAAACTAGGGCCGGGAGTGGGTGAAATGGCCCCGGTTGTTACCCGCGCGCTGCCCGCGCGGGCGAAATGGGCCGCGCCCCGGGCAAAAGTGGGTGAGGCTATGCGGATGGCGGGTAGATATTACCAATACCCGGGCGACCCGGCGCTAAGCGAGACCCACGCCATCACCACCGATGTGCTTGTTGTAAATACATGGAAACACTGGAGAAAGCGCCCGGCTGGACGAGCGCTAGACGACGCAATCATAAGGTTTTCCGGGAGCCCTAGGAAATCCCCTGGTCTAGCCGAGGTCTAGCCTCGTGACGAAGTCCTTCACGGGGCTGGACAACTCGCTGCCGTGTGGCACAGCTATCCGGCACATCACGTGAGCTGGGAAACTCCATGTCTAGCGCTCCTCGAAAATGTGTGGTCCAGGGCAGTCTTGGCTCTGCCAGCAGACCCACACAGAGTTGGACAATGCTGGGCGACTCTGGAAAATCCATGTATATATACTCTAATCGATAGTGAAGATCAAGTTGATTCCCTCCTCTGCGCGCCTCGTTGATCCGCCAACATCTCTCCTGTGTGTACGACTCGGCTGGATTACCATTTAGCAAGCCATCGGGATCGCGCTTGGGCGACTAGGCAGCCGAAATGGTGGAGGAGTTGGAGGACTTTGTGAGTGTTGCTTGTGGTGCATCTCAGCCAAATTACTCACTACGTCCACCCTTACAGTTAGAAGATGATACATTGGTCCCTCGCAAGCAATCGCGTACCAACCCGCATGCGAACAGGACTGTAAGTTGATGTACTGTTCTTGATCCTCGATGGTTCTGATCAACTCATACCTGGTAGAGCATTGGGCTTTCGAAGAAATTTATTGCCTGTCCCTGTGCAGCGCACAAGGGGAAGCCACTCTGCCCAGATCTGTATAAGTGCTGCCAGAACCAGCAGAGGGTTCGAAACATACGCTCGGAGCTACAGGTGGGTACAATAAATGGTATGCATGCTCACCTGTCTCAGCGCTGCGGGTTACACAAGGCCAATGCCGATCGTGCACAAAGATGGACATGTAACCGATGCCTGTCTGCGCACTGCGCGGACCCATGGGTTACACAGACGCGGTCGGCATCGCTGCGCAGATTGTAATCCGCATAACATACTAATGCTTTAGCTGCCTTGGATGTGAATTATACAGTTGCTTTGTTTGTTCCGAAAGTGATGTATATTAA
>WSTK01000667.1:0-18004 GCA_019616945.1 Ceratobasidium sp. 414 | reverse complement strand
GCTCCACCACCGTCAAAGTCGGCTGCAGCCGCGGTTTGGCTGCAGCCGGCTACAACCTAGTTTGCATTTTCCTGATGCCCACCGCGACCCAATGCTTGTTTTCTCCACCCCGTCGACGCCAGGATGGCGATAAACCTTCGCTTGCCCGACTTCATTCCCAGCCTCCTTGTGCCGCCCGAAGCAAACCTCGTACTCACCGTCGGAATCCACTTTTTGATCTTCGCCCTCTACACACTCACTATTACCTCCCACCTACGCACACTCGCGCTCGTCCGAATTGTGCTCTGCGGTCCAGCAACGTACGCACTCTGGGTGTATGCTTTTCACCCGTTTATCTCGCCGCGCCGGAGTGTAGAGACGGGGCTGGCGGTGGTGGGATGTATGGGATTATGCGTGTGGTGGATACGTGTCTTGTGGATTTGGTCGTCGGCGTGCATTCTCCGCCTCGGTGGGTCGTCGATGACAAGGTCGCGCCGCTTCCGACGACGTTTTTGGGGCGACTTGGGTATGCGGTGGATTATTTGTTTTCGTTGAGCGGGACGAGTATATTCAAAAACACGACCTGGGACTGGATCGCTTCAAGTACCAAACGCCGTCTGCCGAGCCCGAGCACGCCCAAGATCGTATTTCTGCGCAACTCCTCGTGGTCACTATTCAAACAATACATTGTGCTCGACGCGTCGGACACGCTCAACAAGTCTCGGATCCGAGACACAACGCTCGCACATCCTGTGACCGGTGGCGGACTGAGCGTTCCGCAGCAGCTCGCATTTGCGTTTTCGGTCTGCGCGGGGACGGCGCTGAGTATCTCGATTCCTGCGACCCTTGTTGCGATTTTATGTGTCGCGTGTGGAGCGCCGGTCGAAGCGTGGCCCCCGATGTTTGATGCGCCGTTCAGCGCCGTGAGTTTGGCGGACTTTTGGACGCGATGAGTGGATTTGTTTGGTTCGTGGATGGTTCGATTGACGCGCTGTTTTTTCGGTAGACGATGGCATTCATTGTTTAGACGGGTGTTTGACCGACTCTCGTTGGGGATACTTCACAGGCTAGACAGATTGCACGCTCCGCTTCCCCTTAACCTCCGCAAACCTCTCCGGGCCGCTATCATCTTTGGACTCTCGACGACGCTCCACTTGCTCCTGATGTACTGGTTTCCGACATCAGGTACGCACTCATCCCACATTTTTCGACCGCCCGACGATACTGTTTTTCCTCTCACAGCCGGTCGTATTATTTATCGCGCCCACGAGTGTCGAGACGCTTGCAGGCGGAAACGTGCGGGTTACGTGGTGCTGGGCTTTGGCCTGGTTGTGGTGTTCTGAACGGTAGTGGCCGGACGTTTGGGTGCGTCGGGGGTCGTCAGATCAGGGCGAGCAGGTGGTTGGGTATTCGGTCCTCAGGGAGATGCGGTGTGGGCAATGGACGCCTTAGGAAGCACACAAGAACACAGCAACGTGCGTGCTCGAGGCAGGCCAGGGGAAAAACCAAACAACGTCAAAGTACGCAAGTAACGTCCTTGGTGACCACCGAAGATGCTTCGGCGTTTGGTATTGTACACCCTCTGGTGTGCTTTACCCCCAACTCACCGCTTCTTCCGACAACGTAATATGTCCATTTTCAATAACTTCAGACTCCATAACAAGATTGTTTTGATTACGGGCACATCCGGTGGGATTGGTGAGGTAAGGACTGTTCGAATAATCTCGCGTGGATGAGCCCGGGATCGTGGGTGAGGGTCCCGACAGCCCAAGGCTCGCTGAACCGTTGGAATACAACCCAGAGCGAGCTTGGGTTTAGGCGGTGGCGTAGTAGTTGGGTCCACCGCTCAACTGGCTTTCTACCTCAAAGCCGCGAGTTCAGACCAAGTACAGTACTGGTTGCAATGCCCTCTCGAGCATAGGATCTCGAATGGAACACCATGCAACAGCATCCCTGCCTATAAAATGTGTACTAGTACATCACCGCTTCGGACTTGGCTGCTGGCAAGTTCCTCGTCCAGACTTCCCGCGGGAATGAAAAGCAAAAGCAACACATTGATTCACGACTAGTGAATGACGATTAACGAGGTAGGGAAGACGGGATTATGAGTCGTTTTTTTGTAGAGCAGCCATAAACTTTATCTATCCACGATAAGCGACACCGTTGGCGGTCAAGCTGCCATCGTCGTTGAAGAGTGAAGAGCCAGTGCCGACCTGTCCTCCACCAGTGTTGGCGGAAATCTTGCTTGGGGAGCTAGCACCGAACACCGCGTACTGAGGCAGGATTTGTAAGTACATTGAGGAAGTGTGAATCGACTGAGAACTTACCATGGTAACATATGACGCGCCGTCGAGGAACGACATGGCAGACTTTAGGAACGCAACCTGCTGGTCACGGGTCGCAGGCAAGACGAGCGCGAACTCGGATACGACCAACTACTCACTCAGGTCAGCTTCAGCGCAATTTGCATGGGGTGTATGCGCACCTGGTAGTTGGGGAACCGGTTGTGCGCGTTCTGTACATGCGACTGGAAGTCTGCGAACGTGTTGCCGTACCAGTGGATGTTGACATAATCGAAGTAGCAGCGTCCTGCGCAGGCAGAGATGAAAGCTGCGGCCCAGTCGAGACCCTGGCCGGCGTTCTGGCTAGATGAGACGGAGGGGATCGCCTTCTCTGTAACGGAAGGATATATTGAGGCATGTTATCAGGAAAGGAGAAAGACACTGACTAATGGCGAGAGGGTTGATGTACTGGATGTACCAGTTGGCTGCCGTCTGCGCACTGATTCCGCTCAGATCAGGCTCGTTCAGCGAGAACACGGTGTTCCATCCCTGCTGAGCAGCGCGGGTCTGAAGTTGGCCAATGGGTGAGGAGGACGAGTCCATGGTCGCCTGGGTCCCGATCCAGTTGACGTTGCTATCAGGTCAAAAGTGGTGAGTAGACCAAAGAGACGCGAAGAACGCAAGGAGCCCACGCGGTGTTGGCCGGGCGCCAGGTCTCCCAGTTGTACATCCAGTTGACATTGCCGTTGCCATTGGCGAGGTTGGTCTCAACTAGGTTCGAACCCTCGTTGTACCAAGGCCAGGCGAGACCACGCTTGCCGGCGAGGGCAGAGGGAGCAATAGCCAAGAAGGCAGCGGCAACAGCGGTGATGCTGGGGATAGAAAGCATTTTTTTGAGTAGATAGGAGCTGGAGTAGATAGGAGCTGGAGTGGATTGGAACTGGTTGATGCTCACCGACCGCCAAACTCGAGCGCCTTTTATACAACTTACGCCTTTCAAGAGCATTAGCATATGACTACACTAGATCGCGTTTTACAGCGGGGGCGGCCATTTCGGCGAACACGCGAAGGACAGCTAGGCGTTCGCGCTGTAGTCCCGAACGGTGCGGATCAGCGGCGTACTCATCCATGTGAGACCATCAGAGGTTGTATTGAGCTTTGGCATCGGCTAGACGGGTTATTCTTGAGCCACCATACCATTAATGGGACGGTGCCCGCCCCGAACCGCGCTTGAGGCTAGGCGGCTCGCCAACGTTTGACGATGGTCGGGAAGGGCACTTCTGGCACGTGATCACTGGCGCTCTCGGTTAATTATAATTCAGATAAATTCAGGATACAAAATACAAGGGTGAATATAACACGCCCAATCAAACCATTTCATCAACGGTGGTCTATTGTATGATAGATTAGCATGGCTTGCAGGATGGACCAGGTAAATGCCCGTCAGGAAAATTTGGATCATTCATTTAGAACCGAGTTTTAAATTTAGCTAAATTTAGCTAAATTTAGCGATTTAGGTGAATTTATGTCGATTTATGTCGATTTAAGCCCTTGGAGTTTTCATTTAGGTAAACTTGGCCTGCAGGTCACCAATTTATGGGCTCCGGTTTCGTTCAATTTTCATAGTTTCACAGGTAGATGTGGGTTCAAGGGTATATTTGTAATGGTATTTACATGCCAAAATATGGAACATTGGGTGTGCATGTGCCTGTGGAGGAAGCGTGAGTGAAGCATGAAATGCGGACAGGGCAGAGAGCTGTCGTTTGGGCATTTGCAGGCGTGAGCGAAAGGGTCGGTGGGTCCCTGATAGAGTGGGTCTGCATAATGGAGTGGATCAACAGGTGCGCACAAGCGCCCAACTAGCAGACGTGGGGGGGGGGGTGACCGTGAGCATAAGTGACCGAGCAAAGGTGATGGTGTCCACTGGCAGGATCGGGGTGAGGACGCATGAGCGAGGGCGCTCGCACAGCTGGATCAGTGTGGGTGAGGTTAGCTGAGCAGATTGGGGCACATGTGTTCCCTTGCTCCCTCAGTTGCTCCCAAATTGGGTGTGTGCTCCTTCACCACCGTGCGCCCTGAGTGCCAATTCGCTCATGCCGAGGTTAGCCCTCGTATTTGTGCCTGTTCACACTCGACTTACCCACCCTTACCCCGGTGTGCCTATGGTACACGTGCGGTCCTACCCACCCTTGCCAATGCTCCTCTCACCCACTCCTCATGCACACGCCCCTCGACTGCCTCACCGGCTGCATGGCCACTCGCTAGCGTGCACCTCAGCACTCAGCCAATGCCCTGTACGAGCTTGATGATAGGCCAGCTGCGATGTAAATACATTTGTGAATAGAATTTTGTCAAACTGTACTTTTTACTTGTGATATCGGGTAAAAACCGAGTGAAACCAGGGCTCATGAATCCATGTTCTAAATCACTCAATTTACTAAATTACTAAATTTACTAAATTTACTAAATTCACTAAATTCACTAGATTCACTAAAATTCACTAAATTCACTAGATGCACTAGATTCACTGGATTTACTGAATTTGATAAATCAGGCTTAAATTCATATACATTTATGTTCCCCACTTATAAATTTGTATACATGAAAAGGGGGGGGTCGTAAATCCTCTAAAGCCTTTCCATGGGGATAAATTCAGCTCATTTCACCTAAATGAAAATTGACCCTTTTTCCTGATGCCATACCTGGAGGTATTGGATTTGATCATGGATCCAAGGCTTGAACTCATCCTTTTTGACAATTTCCTTGCCCCACAAGCCTTGTCCATCTCCACCCTTCTCCTTCAACTCCTCGGACTGGCACCTGAAGCGCTTGGAGAGAAGGTCAAGCTGATATGTTGACCACTAGATAGATGTCAGCTTTGGCACATATATAGTGCATATACGCCACAAACATCATAATAAAGCTCGTTCAAGTTGGCAACTGGGTGAATAGTGGTGAGTACTGAGTCATCTTGGATCATAGGGTCTTTGGCATGGTACAATAGTATCTGGATTCAGCTTAGATTAGGGTAAACATGGGTACAAGACGAACCATTCGTCAGGAAAAACCAGGGAAATAATTGAGATCTGGGGTCTCAATTTAGGCACATCAGCAAACATGGTTTTTTCTATATAGCAATATATAGATTCTTGAATTCTATATAGCACCATGTAGATTTAGGGTAGCCTTTACAGCGCTATGTCAGGAAAAACTGGGGAAATAATTGAGATCTGGTGTCTCAATTTAGGCAAATTTAGTTTAAGCAAACCCTGAGTGCATAGCAGCACTCTTGGAACTCATCATGGGAGCCATTAACAGGCAAGAGAAGGCTTTAGCAACAACTGTGAGGCAAGAGGAGGGATTTTGGTGGGGATAAATCCATCTTTAATTTGACTAAATTCATTAAATTGGGCTAAATTGAATAAATTGAGATCCCCTCCAGTTCAATTTAACCCATTTTACCTCAACGATGAGGGGGGGGGACATAAATCCCCCTAACCCATTAATTAGGCTAAATTAAACCTAATTTAGCCTAATTGGTACTCCCAGTTTTTCCTGATGTACATAGCATCTGGGCTGCTACATAGCAGCTACATAGTTCTGGGGTGTCATTTTAGCTGCTATGTAGATACCTGAGGTCTAAATAGATACCAGATGATATGTAGAATCTCACTATCTATGTAGCTGCTATATGCATGCTATATATAGATCATGAATCTTGGTGATATACATCACAAAAAGTTGAGGCCTTCATTTAGACCCTGGGTTTTAAATTTAGCTAAATTGGGCTGAATTTAGTGGTTTAGGACATGATCTCATAAACCTCATTTTTCTCAAATTTCACAGACGAAAAATATCGCTAAAAATAGTATGTTGATACATGTATTTACATAATAGGAGATTGGCATGAATTTGGCAGTGACAGGTGTGCCAGGCATGAGTGTGGGTGTGGGGTGAGGGTAGCACAAGCACTTAGATGCAGGTGAAGGCGGGGGTAGGCGGAGCAGCGTGTGTGCTCTCGGGTGAACAGGCACCAGCTGCGCATGATGGGAGAGGGGTGCACATACTTGAATCCAGGGCATCCGAGGGAGCGGGCGCCGACTGGTGTGACCGAGTGTGAGCATGCAGGAGGGCGTGAGCACAATGGCAGGTGGATGTGTGCATACTCAGACATAGGCATTTGCAAGCCCAAGTGCAGGCAGCAGCAAGGGCAAGGTGTTGTAAGCGGGGGTACATGATCGAGTGATGAGTGGGCTCACCTCAGTCGCGGCCGCCGTGAGGCAGGCAACAAAGGCGTAGGGGGCAGTAAGCGCCAATGACAGGGCATGGAAGGCAACTGCACAGGCAAGCAAGACAATGTACGTCCACCAGGCAAGACAGAATGTGAGCACTGCGCTTGCATGGTTGGGCAGGTGGCTTACCCAGGGTGCGCCTGCTGATTGGAGGGCAAGGTGTAGGCAACCAATGCGGGCACGGGGGTGGGTGAATGAGCAGTGAGGGTGTGTGAGACAGCAAGTGGGCCAGGTGAACGAGGTGGGTACATGCGCCAGGAAGAGCATGCTCGAGAGCAAGGGCAGGAGTGCAGCGCTGAGAGAGCGGGGCGAGAGAGCCATGGATGAGGCCAAGAGCGAGTGAGATTGAGGCTGAGAGGGCACTGGAGTCGACAGCAACCAAACGTGGGGGTGGAAACAGGCGAACGAGGGCGGGTGGAGATGTATCGGGGCAAGTATGGGCACAAGTGAGAGCGCAGCCAACAACAGTGTGGGCAGAGATGGTGAGTGATGGGTCTGGCTCGGATGAAGGGGCCAACTCACCTGAGACGTGTCCACTGCTTAGACAGCGTGGGCAACCAGGGCAGGAGGGCGGGCAGGGAGCAATTAGTAACTGGGGTAACGGTGCACTGGGCATGGGGGCTTACTGCTGGGTCAGTGAGGGACGACAACAGCACAGGTGAGGTTGATGCTGATGCCGAGAGTGAGCGCAAGCACGGGGGCTGGTCAAGGTCAATGCCAGGACCAAGGATGGGGTCGATCTTGAACTCGAACTTGAGCGTGAGGGCGAGGTTGATGCCAAGTAAGCAGGAGAGGGCATTGGTGGGGTCGAGGTCAGGGTCAATGTTGAGGGCAAGGGCGTGAGCGACGTTGAGTGGGTGGTTTCAGTCGTTGGCAACTCACAGTGGCAATTGGGGGTGGGCGCTGAGCTTTGGTGGATGCTGAGGCAGGAGGGCCAGCCCTGAAGTAGCCAGGTTGGCCAATCAAATGCACATGGCAACTGATCACGCCATTCAAACACCATTCAGTTTGTTTTCTCTCCACCACCACTCACTCAGCGTCGACCCCAACCTCGATGTTGCTTGCCCTGCCGATAACAACAACAACATCGACGACCTGACATCGGGCCACAGGTTGCCCAAGCGAAGTCACCACCAGGGCCAAACAACCACCAGCCCACCTTTCTTACAGACCGTGTGCCCATCGTGCGCCTTGTCACCCTTACATGCAGGTAGCCCACAGTCAGTGCTGTTGCTCATTGCTGACCCCTTCTCACCTTCTCTCCCGTGCTGGCCATCCACACCTTGCCTGCCCCAGATGAGTCGCCCATTTCACCACGTCAACCACCATGCTGACCTTTGTTTCATCTGTGTTGTCACCAGTCCTTGGGTGCACATGTAAGTCATTATTGACTCTGGCATCCTCTCAGCCTCGTTCTCGCCATGGTCCGTGGCATTGTGCTCTCCCTGGTGTGTGCACGCCGTCATTTGCCTGGCCCACTTGCCTTCTGCTCACCCCAGCCATGGTCAAGGTGAGCCTGCTACCCAACCGTGTCACTGCCAGTCACCTCACCCCGCCCTCTCCACACCTACATCTGTGCTGGCACACACCCGCACCTGCCCTTGCTTGCACTCTGCTTCCCTGTGTGTGCTTGCAGCGGTCTTCGTGTGCACACCCACCTCTCAACCACGGCTGTGCCCTTGCACACTGTTTCTGTTGTGAGCTGTTGTACAGCCCCCAACTTTTCCTCTCGCTTCCTTCTCTTGGGTGCCTCTGGCCCCCCTTTGTCTTGTGGCTTGGCTGTGTTCTGTGGTTGACTGACCTGGGAATGGTGGTTGACTCACGTCTGTACGAGTGACTTGTCAAGTTGACTCACCTTGGAATGGCGGTTGACTGTCGTACTTAGATGACTCACCTGTACGCGCATAGTATATAGAGAACAGAGAACAAGCCTGGTCGGACCAGCTTGTTCTCGCCTTGTCCCACTTTACCTTCGCACTAAGGGGTTAGCAACCCTCTTACTTAAGTCTTTCTCTCCAAGGGTCTCGTGGCTTAAAGGTACTTAGCCACTTGACCATCCTTCGTATCTTGTGGCACATCATCACCAAGTCAAGTAACCTTTTGTGGCTTAACTATAAGCCTTTTACATTGTGTCCGTCTATCGTCCCAAGTCTACGAGGACCCCAGTCCTACCTTATCATGTCTGAAGGAACCTCCGCATCACACTAGTGACCCTACAGCGAAGGCTCGTAACATTGCGAGAACACGCTTACATCACGACGGACACAAAACCAACACAAGCAGCAGACAAAGCTGAACATTCCTTCTGGAACCCGGAAGGAACCACGATCCTGAAAGAGGACTACCAGCTTACTCCTCCGGACTTCGCACGAGAATGTCGTCTGAAAACCAAGAAGAACCCAGGAGGAACCCACCAAGGGCAGCAACATCGAGGCAAGTAATCAGGGAGCCAGTGATACTATCAAGGGCGGCCTCCAGCGCCTCCAGAAGGTCTGTACCAGGGGGGTTGCCAGAGCAAGACATATCGGAAGCACACATCAGCGAATTACCAAGTCAAACCAGAGTAAACCTCAAAAATGAAAACCCGAACCCTGCCCCAGAAGCCAACGAAGACGACACCATCACCATCGATCTCAGGGAGGATAGGATGCCCAGGAACACAACCCCTGGGCCTTCCAGAGAAAGGAGAATGCCGGGACCAGTACCAGTATCACACACACCCACAGCCAGTAGTGCATCAGAAATAGAGGAAGAAAGCGAACCAGAAGTCCTACACCCTCTCTCGTGCACATGGGTACGAAACAGGCAACTATGAGAGGAAGGAGCACCAAGAAGACCTCACGCTCCCTTACCAGCTGCGGAGGAAAGGGCTGAAGAACCAGCAGCTCCACCATATGTGCCTCCCACTCCAGCCCCCGCAGGGGGAGCAGCAATGGCAAATCCAGCAGAGATAGCTATCTTTAACACCCTAATGGAGTGACAAATCAATGAGAACATCCTTCCCCAGATCAGGGCCCTTATCACGCCTAGGACTATAGGGGTGGAGGAACTTAGTAACCGAATGGCCCAGCTAGTTCAACAACAAAACGACCAGATACAAGCCCTTAACGAAACACTAGGGGTAGCGGTGAGGGACACAAACACAGCTGCCACCAACTCCTACCATGCACACGGAGTCATGCAGGAACTACGTCCCCGGATTGAACAAATCGAACTACTGGTCCGCGATCTCCTGAGATTGGTCAACGAGACCAGACAAGACATCAACCAAGTACACGAACAAACGGAAGCCCTCAACAAAATGATACAAGGGCTAGAAGAACGCATAAACCAGATAGAACATGAACCCCTCAGGGGAAGGAGCCGCTCCAGGGCCTCCTCTGTGCACAGTTGGAGAACAGAACTCTCTCCATTTGCACCCCTACGGTCATCAACCCGCCAACCAGAATCGGACTGGGAAGTACCAAAAGGAGCAAGGGCAAAGAAACCAGAACCCTTTAAAGGAAAGTGGGGACAGGAAGCTGAAAACTTTCTCATGAAAATGGAGATCTACTTCGGCAACTACCCGCAAGCCTTTGACCACATGCGAAAGATCAAAACCACCCTTATGAACATGGTGGAAGGGGAAGCCTCGAAATCGGCCAAGCCGTTACTCCGAAAAGCGCTAGATCAAGATGACCACCCTGCATTACGATCCTGGGTGGAGTTCAAGAAATACTTTCTGGTGGCTTTCGGCGATCCCATCAAGAAGGACCGTGCCATCTGAGAGATGGGCAAACTTACCCAGACAGGGTCTGCACAACACTACGCATCACAATTCCATCTTCTTATGGAAGAACTTAGCTGGGACGAGCAAGCTCTGATCGACCACTTCAGAAATGGGCTGAAGGAAAACGTCCAACAGAAGATACTTGAAGCTACCTTCCTACAAGACACCGACCAACTTACACTAGAATGATGGATGGAGCTGGCCATACGAACAGATAACGTACTATTTGTGGGATGACAAAAAGACAGCAATACCTCCGAGAAGCGAACCTATGGGAAGGCCGCATACAATACCCCCAAAACGGCTACAAACCAAGGGCCTAGGGTGCCCCAAAAGGAAATAGACCAAAGAAAGAAGGAGGGACTATGCCTCAAATGTGCACAAAGCGGGCACCGAGTCAAGGACTGCTGGTCAAAACAGTACGTCCTAATTCCGAAAGAGAGGCAGAAGAAAGGGAAAGAGGCAACCATAACAGAAGAGCAAGATAAGGAATCCACTGCCTCGGAATCAGAAAACTAGAACGGCCCCCTGTACCCATGTCAGGTGGCAAGGAACAACCCAAAGGTCGAGACCCTGTGTACTACATTAGAACTTCTTACAATACACCCCATACACACATCTCGATACAGGGAATCATGGAACCAACAAAGACGTTAATCGATTCAGGATCATCTCGGAACTTCATGGACATTACTTATGCCAGGAAGAAGGGGATCCCCCTCATAGAACTTACACACCCCAGAAGCGTCATCGCTGTAGACAGAAACGAGACAGCCGAGAAAATACGCTTCAGGGCGAACATTACTTTCGAATTACAAGGAAGGGGCTTCAGAAGCCAATTCTACCTAATGCCCCTAGGAGACACCCCGGCTATACTAGGGAAAGAATGGTTGGCTGAACACAACCCAGATATCAACTGGCGAAATATGGATATACATTATCAGGACAATCCGGAAGTGCAAAGGGTTGACCCCTCGATCCCTACCCTAAGCACGGAAGGAAAGTCAGCCACCACAACCAAGGAAATACCCAAGGAGTTCAAGGACTTCACCAAGGTATTCGATGCGGAAAGATTCAAGGAACTACCCCCGCACTGAAAACACGACTGCACCATAGTCTTCAAAGAAGGAATGGAACCACTGAGGCCAGCCAAAGCCTACCCGATGTCACCAGACCAACAAAAGACCCTAAAGGAGTTCATAGACCAAGAACTAAGAGACAGGAAAATTCGGCCTAGTAATTCCCCGACGGCAGCACCCTGTTTCTACGTTAAAAAGGCAGATGGGTCCCTACGACTGGTCACCGATTACTGGAAAATCAATTAAATAACCATCAGTGACCAATTCCCCATCCCTCTACAGGAAGACCTACTGGAGAAGCTACGAGAAGCAAAGATGTTTTCAAAGATAGACCTAAGATGGGGGTACAACAACGTACGAATAAAGGAAAGGGACGAATGGAAAACGGCATTCAAAACGAAGGATGGGTTATACGAATATGTGGTTATGCCTTTTGGGCTCAAGAATGCACCAGCTGTCTTCCAGCGTTTCATGAACGAACTTTTCTGGGACCTAAAGGACATATATGTGATCATATATGTCAGGAGTTCACTTCGCTCACCCCTGACTGTGTCTTTTTCTCGTGGCTTGCCTTTTCTTTTCTTGTGGCTCGCTCCTCTTGCCACCAGCCTTAGGCTGTGTGCGCCTTCTTTCACTTCCTTTCTGACTAGGTTTATGCGTCAGCTGTAAGCTGCACTTCTCTTGACTCAGGATGTAGCCTGTTTCCTTGACTCGTCTTCTTGATTGGCAGAAGACTTACAAGCGCAGTACTGTGCCAGTCTACTGCCATTCGCTGCTGTATGACTCAGATGTACTTAGCTAGTATATATACAGCAGTAGACAAGCCTGGATTCTCCAGCTTGTTCTACCTCGTCACATCCCTATCATCACTAGTTAAAGCTCTGCCACCTGGGTGCCCTCCCAAGGGACCCAGGATGGTCCTTCACTTATCACCTTCCTTTTCACTACTAGCCTAAGTACCTGCTACCTGGGTACTCCTCCCAAGGAACCCAGACTATGACATCTCGCGGCAGGCTAGCACACAGCCACTTTATGACCTCTTCTCGTGGCTCAACATACTCAGTCGCCTCAGCCAAAGGGTGATGCTTGCACATATACCTAGCTTTTCGACTCGCGACCCATCAAGGCTCGTTGCACCATAGCACCTCTCGACCTTAGGGCTCAAGCATAGAGCCTAAGGGAGCTCCAACGTTCGTCTTCCTGCAGACTCTCGAGCCCGCACCCCATCGCATGGCGACAGGTCATGACAGTATATCTGGACGACATCCTCATATATTCCAAAAATTGAGAGGAACATGTGGACCACGTCAGGGAAGTACTTAAACAACTTAGAGAAAACCATCTCTTCACACGACCCAAAAAGTGTTCCTTCTTCATCACCTCGGTAACCTATATTGGCATTGTGATTACTCCGGACGGGATTTCCATGGAGGAGGACAAGATTGCAGTTATACGCAACTGGCCCGAACTACATGCAGTAAAACAAGTCCAGGTGTTTCTAGGGTTTGTCAACTTTTACCAAAAGTTCGCACATGACTTCAGTGCACTAGCAAAACCTCTCACCGACCTAACCCAAAAAAACACAAAATGGGTCTGGGGGGAAGAACAGAAACGGGCTTTTCAGGCAATCAAGGACATCATAGCCAAGAAACCAGTCCTGGTTGTCAAGACCTCGTTCTGTGGCTCTGTTTTCCTTATGTAGTGGCTGCATTCTTTAGGTATTCTTAGTATGTTCATAGTTCTGGTAGTATGTATAGTATTGATTGTACGATGTCCTGTGGTGGACGAGGTAAAGCAAAGTGGGGCTCTGGAGGCCCCCTTTGCTTTATTATATACATGCGATTGCTCGAGTCATTCAGTATCCGTAGTTCACAGTAACAACAAAGTCACGTGTAGCGAGACCGTCCAGTGAGACAATACATAGTGAGTCACACATGTTTGTTGTTACTTACATAATGCAGTATTTTGCAGCTCCGAATCTTATAGGAGCCACACTTAGTCCGAAGGTCATGTGATATGGCTTAGTCAGGTCAGGGGTTGGGCTAGCATTACAAGGGAGAGTTATTGCACACCCGACTTAGTTAACCACCGTTATGGTAACGGGTCACATGGCTTGGCGATGCTTCGTAGGGTCACGACACTGGTCCACCCCGACCCAGAGAAACCTTCTTGGAGACAGATGCGTCAGGGGTGGCGATGGGGGCCATACTAAACCAACGACATACAGACGGAAAGTTACACCCCATAGCCTTCATGTTGAAAAGCTTCAACGAAGCCCAACAACGGTACAATACCTATAACAAGGAACTACTAGCCATCATCGAAGCCCTGCAACAATGGAGTTATCTGTTAGAGGGAACAAAGGAGGCCATAACGATCTACACGGACCATCGAAACCTCCAGTTCTGGAGTAAGGCAAGGATCATGGACCAAAAACATGCAAGGTGGTATGGCCTATTAGTGTCATATAACTTCAACATCATATACCGGCCAGGAAAACAGGCCGAGAAACCAGACCTGCTATCCAGAAGACACAACCACAAAGATATCCTGAGCGCAAAACAAACCATGATAGCGGCAGAAAGGTTCCAGGGATTCAAGGCCAAAATCAGTACAGACCTTATTGAAGAACTCAAGGAAGCACAAAAAGAAGACAAGTCCTTAGAAACCCTAATCAACAGCATCCAGAAAATAAAAAACCTACCCGTGTCCATCCAAAAGCAATATCGACAATACAAATGGGAGGAGGAGCTATTATGGTAAAATGACACTATACTGGTTCCGGACGAGCCAGAACTCCGGAAGAAAATCCTCCATATGCACCATGACTCGCCCATCGCAGGACATCAGGGAAGAGCACAAACCCTCGAACTCATCAGTAGGAGATATACATGGGCAAATATGAAAGCCCAGGTCAACGCCTATGTCGACGAATGCGAGATCTGCACCCGAGCGAAGTCCACAAATCAAAGGATCGCCGCCAAGAACATAGAGCTACCAAATGAACCATGGGAAGCCATCAACTATGACTTCATCGTAAAACTACCACTCTCAGAGGGTTTCGATAGTATCCTGGTAGTGGTGGATCGATTCTCCAGGCAGGCACACTTCCTACCGTGCCGAGAAGCCATGGATGCGGAGGAATTAGCAGAACTCTTCCTAAGGGAAGTCTGGAAACATCATGGGACCCCAAAAATGATGATCTTGGATAGAGGTATGACCTTCAACAGCAATTTCCTGAAGACCCTATAAGAGCGGTTGGGACAAGACCCTTGCTTCTCCACCACCTATCACCCTCAGACAGATGGGCTAGCAGAACAAACCAATCAGTGGCTGGAGGGATATTTGCGGAGCTTCTGCAACTACGAACAGGACGACTGGGCCAAGTGGTTACCCATCGCGGAATTCTGCCATAACAACCAAAAGAACATGGCAACCAGACAAGCAGCATTTGAAACAATATACGGAAGGCACCCCAGATGGCAAATCTCAGAAGGAGAAGGAGAAGGAAGTGTGAGCGCAAATCACATGGCAACCCATATGAGACAGATCTGGGAAGAAGCCCAGGCGTCCATGGAGTACCACCAGAAGAAAGAGGCAGTACCAAACACCGAGTATGCGAAAGGAGATAGGGTCTGGCTTAACACCCAAAATATTCGCACAAGGCAACCTTCGAAGAAACTCGACGACAAGAAAGTGGGACCTTTCAAAATCATGCGGAAAATCTCATCACATGCCTACCAGCTCAACCTACCCAAGACTATGAGAATACACAACATATTCCACATGGACCTACTCACACCATTCAGGGAAGATTCCTTCGGAAGGTTCTCCCCAAAACCACCGCCGATAATAACGGAAGAAGGAGAAGAACAGTTCAAAGTTGAGAAGATTGTTGGTTGGGAACAAAGGGGGAAGCAACTATACTACGAAATCAAATGGAAAGGGTATGACTTGCTCGAAAATACCCTGGAACGGGCTGAAAAGATGATCCCACTGGAGCGAGTCATGAGGGACTTCCGCCAAAGATTCCCAGGGGCACCGCTACCAAAGGAGTATATAAGGGAGTTGGGGAAAGCCTCACCAGACATCACCCCTTCCCCACTCCTCTCTGCCCTTGACCTAGCCACCCCTGCTCTCCCACCATGGTCGCCATCAAGTCTTACGCTGCCGTCGTCAATAAGGCTGCCGGGAATGAGCGAAAGGGACGCAACCCTGAGGTGCAACATGCGAGGGTGAACAAGAACGCCTGGGAGCGAGCGCGATAGGCCCCCAAGCCCAAAGTCACCATCATCCCCATGGGGAACTACATCATCATCCGGGAGGAATGCGGACGCCTCCGCGAGGACAGGGTGGGGGAGTACATCCAGGATAGCTGGAAGATCAACAACTTCTCGGACGCCCTCGACTATGTGGCAGAACTCGATGCCAGGTGCGACCTGCGCTACATCCTGATCCACAAGCGGGCGGGATGCGCCCTCAGCGGCAACACCCTCCACCACCCGAAACATGGACCCCTCATGTGGGTTGGGGACGGGCCACGGCTGGACGACGCCTGGCAGATGTCGCGAACCAAGCTCTACGTTGTGAACAAGTGCATCAGCGACTCGGTGTACGGAGTCGTCACCAAGTCCAAGGGCCAGTTCCCTGACCTCAAATGGAAGGCTGACGGGACCTGGTGGGTGCGAACTGACTGCATGCAGGAGTGGATCGCTGACGCCATCCGAGAGTGGCACTCCAAGACACCGGCGACCTACCACAAGCCGATTGAGGAGCTCTCTCAGGACCAGGTCACGAACCTCCTCTTCCGAAAGGGGATGTCCAAAGGCCAGTTCTTCAAGTGGCTCGACCACTACTCCTGGAACCAACACATGGGATGGGAGGAGAGGTATGAGGCGTGGGAGCATCTTGATGAGACCCCCGAGGAGCGCTCGGAATAGTGCCGAACCAATTTTGGGCCCCCTAAGGTAGAAATGGGTAACCAGTCATTGCTACAATGCGCCCCGGATAATGTAGCCCCAAAGAATGTAGATAGTAGTTAGTGTTCTTTTTTTCCTTTTTTCCTTTTCTTTTTTCCTTTTCTTTTTTCCTTTTCTTGCTCGCCTGCTGTGCATAGACTCGCGCAAAAGGGGGGAAGAATGTTGTGAGCTGTCGTACAGCCCCCAACTTTTCCTCTCACTTCCTTCTCTTGGGTGCCTCCGGCCCCCCTTTGTCTCGTGGCTTGGCTGTGTTCTGTGGTTGACTGACCTGGGAATGGCGGTTGACTCACATCTGTACAAGTGACTTGTCGAGTTGACTCACCTTGGAATGGCAGTTGACTGTCGTACTTAGATGACTCACCTGTACGCGCATAGTATATAGAGAACAGAGAACAAGCCTGGTCAGACCAGCTTGTTCTCGCCTTGTCCACTTTACCTTCACACTAAGGGGTTAGCAACCCTCTTACTTAAGTCTTTCTCTCCAAGGGTCTCATGGCTTAAAGGTACTTAGCCACTTGACCATCCTTCGTATCTCGTGGCACATCATCACCAAGTCAAGTAACCTTTCGTGGCTTAACTATAAGCCTTTTATGTCGTGTCCGTCTATCGTCCCAAGTCTATGAGGACCCCAGTCCTACCTTATCACATCTAAAGGAACCTCTGCATCACACTAGTGACCCTACGGTGAAGGCTCGTAACAGTTTCCTTCATGCTCACTTGTGCTGTCACTGTGCTCATGGCCGTCGTTTGCCCAGCTGACTTGCTGTCTCTTGCCCACCATTGCTGCCCCTGCTCTCCATCCGCTTGCCCTGGCTGTGGCTGAGGTGAACTCACTACCCAACCATGTCACTGCCACTGACCTTGCCTCACCATCCACACTCCCACACCTACATTGGCACATGCCCACACCCATGCTTGCCTGCCCTCAGCTCACCTGGGTGTATGTGTGCTGGTTCACATTCACCCACTGGCCTCTTGGCCACAGCTGTGCCCTTGCACGCCATCTCCCTTGTGCTCACAATCGGTCACACCAGTCGGTGCCCGCTGGATTCAGATGTGTAAATCTGTTTCCTGTTGTGTACAGCCGGTGCACCCACACCTTTTGGCGCCCCCTAGGCCGGTGACGTGACTGCAAGGCCACTGAGGTTGCTTGCACAGCTAGTTGCAAGGTCCCACTCATGTAAATAAATATATAAATATACTATTTTTGACCATATTATTCATGTGTGAAATTGGATAAAATTGAGTAAAACCGGGGCATATGACGTCATGACATGCATAGCTTGTTTGTAGCACATATATAGCAACTACATGCTTACAGATTACATCATAGCATCTATGTATCCTTGGTTCCCATATGTATCCACTATGTAGCAACCATGTAGCCTAAGCATGTCACACGGAATTCCGGCGTGCGGAAATTTCAGCTTTTTTTCGGCACCCGCTCCTGCATTTCCCACAATGCAGGAGCTGGAGCCGGAGTGGAAATCGATAAAAAATGCAGAAAAATGCCGAATTCCCGCCCGGAACTCCCGCAATTCCAGCATTTTAAGCGCCCAAATTCCCGCAAATTCCCGCGCTACACAATGGTATTTTTTTCATATTTATTGCTATTTTATTACGC
>WSTK01000666.1:0-18052 GCA_019616945.1 Ceratobasidium sp. 414 | reverse complement strand
GTACGCCACGCCGCAAGCAAGTCTGACTTTAGCGCCTGCGAGGACTCGCTCGCCTCAAGTCCGCATGCCTGGGATTTGGACCGCCCGACTGGTAAAGTTGCTGAGATCGAAACAAAACACCTCTTTGGTGTGTTATGATGTAGCGCTGCAGTGCGTAGAGGCTATATGCAGTCTTCTATTCGCTTCGGCATGCACGCCGATCCAATGTGTCTTCCTACAGCGGATAGAGGGTGCAACATCGCTTGTTGACTAGATGCATCAGCATGATATCTCGTAAACATCGTTATATGGGACCCAGATGTGTGCATACAGCGCATTGTTCGGACATATACTAACAGGGAATGAAGGCATACCGAATAAGATAGCAGTGGAACGCGGGGGGGGGGGGTGGGATTCTCGATATCACAAAGCATATTGGTTCAAGGAAACAACCAAATCAACAGCATGAATGAATCATGAAAACAGGCGTTCAACATGAATAATATTGTAGATCGTCGAACCCAACCTACACCTTTACCCGAACATCTGATCGCTTGATCCACAGCAGAAAAATGCCATGATTTTCTGCATGACACTTTTCTTCTGCCGCGGTCTGTTCGGATAAGCATAGGGAACACTGTCGACTTGGACAGAGGGGTAGGCTTGGGTAGCAGTGGGGTAGGTTTGGGCAGTAGGAGGGGCTTCGACGGGGGCGCGGGCCTGAGCGGCAGCGAGCCGGGCTCGGATCTCAGGGGAGTAGTTGTCTCGAACTGTGGGGCCGACTGAGGCAGTGGGGTAGACCTGGGTAGCAGCTGGGTGAAATTGGACAGTAGGGCCGAGTTGGACAGCGGGAGGAACGGGGCCAGCTTGAATAATGGGGCCGACTGGAATAGCAGGGTTGGGTTGAGCAACAGGGGCAGGACTGGACTGGACTGGGGCCGGATTGGGGCCTGCTCGGGTAGGAGCTGGGGCTTGGACGAGGTCGGCTTGGACAAAACCGAGGTCGACTTGAGCAGGGCGGGTTTGCGCAGGGGCTCGGCTGACGGGAACGGCTCGGTAGGCCCGGACAGGCACGGGGCGGGCTTCTCGGGTGAGACCGACATCGTCGATGGATGGGAAATCAGCACAGGTTGGGACTGGAATGGCGGGAGCAGGGCGGGCTTGTGTAGGAGTGCAGCTGGCTGGAAGAGCGGAGCCGACTTGGGCAACAGGTAGGGGGGCGCGGGGGACTTGGATAGGACCAGCTTGGACAGGACTGGGGCGAGCTCGAATAATAGGGTCGATTGAGACAGCGGAGGCTTGCGCAGGAGCAGGAGCAGGATCAAGGCGGCCATGGTCAGGAGCACGAGGGAATTGGACGGTGCCGGCTTGGGTAGGACCGGGGTGAACCTGAGCACCCAGACGGGCTTGAGCAGCAGGGCGACCTTGTCCAGCAGGTTCCGTTGAGGCAGGTCTCCCAGGGACCGATCCAAACCTCTGAGGCGACGTCGCCGGGGGTATAGGCACACCTCCTCCGGCCCCGAATCCGGTCTTCTCCGTCTTCTCCGCCACAGGGTGAGCATGTTCTGTAATCGGCAACAGGGACGTTCGTCTTGGCGCAGGCGATTCGGGTGTATCCGTTAATGGCCAAGCGCGGAATTCGGTCGGAGTAGTTGCGGAAGCGAGCGACGTTCGAGCCGTTGATATAGTGTCCAACGTGTCTGTTGTATAACCTGTTTGGTCGGTCGTGCCAGACTCGGGACGAGGTGTCTATTGTGGAGTTCAGTTAGGCTTTCCGTGATCGCAGGCTAGTGCCAGGATTGCGTACCCGGCTGATTAATAATGCTGGGTGACTTTGGAGAACTTGGGGCCCAGCCCTCTGGATGATATCGGCCGATTGAGGCGGTAGCTCAGGTACAAGAGGTTGCGCGGGGTGGTCCCAAGTGGGCGTCATACTCGACTTGGCCTTGTCCGTTATGCGTCTGAAGAGAGATTGTTTGCCAGCCGGTGGACCATTTGCCTGCGGAAGAAAGAAGAACATAAGAACCGACCGTTCCCAAGATATAAACAAATTGGACTTGCCACTTCTTCAACTGGAGAATTGAAATGCTCCCAATCACGCCACAAATGTTTCAGAAGGTGTGGAGATTTCGGAGACGGAAGACCCAACAACGTGCGATGTCGGAGTAGGCCATACATCTTGGGTAGGTGCTCGCGCCTGTAGAGTTTGTCGGGGATGCGCTTCCAAAGAGGCGAGTCGTGGTATGCGCTCTTGATTGGGTACCAGCTGGGTACCTCGAATTCGAGGTTCTCGTTCCGTGTGGCCTGGATCGTCTGGGGTATGTTTCTCTGGGCATGACCGGGTGAGCTATGAATGGTCGGATGCCGGAGGGAGGACATACGAGCATCCAGTCGAGAGTCACATCAGGAAGTATGTTTCTCCTGCCCTTGGGTTCCTCAGCCCCACCTCCAACGTCCGAGTGAGAACCAGGGAAGAGTGTCTACGAAGCAAATGTTGACCTTGCATATCGCAGAATGGGGAATATATGCTCACTTGTTTACAGAGTTGCTTGTCGCTTTTTTTATCATTGAACAAGGCAACATCGAAGAGTTTCCTGTTCTCGTGGTAGGCAACTACATGCAACGCCGACTGGACGATCTCGGGTAGACTGCGGCGCGGGTCAAAACAATGAACCCTTGAGAATGCAAGGGGAACCCACTCGTCATCAGGTAGAGTAAGGAGGTTCAATTCTTCGCGAATTACCTGCGGTCGCACGGCCCCTACAATCCACAGTTTTCAATTAGAGGCGAACACTCTGACTTTTGGAATTTGACGTGCCTACAGTGTCCCAAACGCCGAGACAGCTGATTGGCACGACGCGAGGTTTGAGCGGGAGAAGCGGAGATCGGTTCCCGGGAAGTTTATGCTCCAAACTTTCCCAGCATTCATTGAACTTCGCCTCGTCCGTGACCAAGCCCAGCGCACCCTGTTTATAGGGAGTTGAGGAGGACCTTCGTGGTAGCGATTTGAAAACTCACGATCAAAGAAGCGACTTTGCGAGCGATAAAGGCGCCGCGCGAGTAGCCAAAGAGACTGGTCCAAATCATCAATACAAGGTTATCTGGAAATTGAGTGGGCGTACCTTATGCTGTCACCATCTCTGTAGTTGTGGCTGATGGTCATGTATATTTTCCGAATTGAGACAACTAGGGAAATGGTCAGAGAGAAAGAAAGAAAAAGTATAAATAGTTGAAACCCGACGAACCAGCGGTATGCCCAAACGTCTGTGCCAGCAAATTCATTGCCAAATTTGTGTCATTGTCGGTACCCACTCCGGGAAAGTACTCGACGATATCGCCCTCCCGGCGTTGAATCGCCTGGTCTGGTTGATTGTTGAGTATAAACAAATAAGTTCAAAAATGGAGAAAAAAACATACAGAGCCTCCAAATGTTTGTAATTGGTTGTCCCTTGGCCAAGTCGCGTTGACCGTTTTTCCCGGTGCCGTCGCAGAGTATGACAATGTTCCGGCGATGGCGAGGTTGAACGTTGGCCATCTTGTTCTGGTCGGGGCGATTGGTTTGTTACGCTGGAGCCTCGAGGAGTTGAAGACCCAGAAGTAGACCGGGGGGTGGGAGCGTTGCTAGTTGAACGAGGGACTTGGGCGTTCATATAGATAATAAACCCTGTGCAAGGGGGATGTGCTGTTCGATCAACACTTTGGAGCCTGGACGGCGCGGGAGCCGAAGTGGACGCATGGACCAGAAGCAGTCCAAGGCACACAGGATCGATGTGACAAGAAACTCGCAGGTCTGCGGTTGGGGTGAGCATGGCGCCTTTTTCCAGCGCTTGAAACCAGAGATCATTGATCACTTTGACCAAAAGTGGTGCCGAGCTAGCACCGCCACCGTCATCTATCCAAACTGGGGTTTCCCGTTGAATAAGAACGCCTTCTGGAAACCACAGGATTGAGCGAGCACTCTGCCTTGTGCCTCGTGTGGAACATGCGTCTCGACTGGCCAATGACTGCACAAGTGTCGCATCAGTCACGTACGCTTTTTGACATGTTGGACAGAACGTATTGCGCTTCAATGCGGTCTTGACGCTAGGCCTGGTGGTTTAAATATTCTACCCTCTGCCTCTGCAACAACCCGCCCCTCTTCTACTACTCTCGCCATGCCCCCCCCCCCCGCGTGCGACGCAACTCGAACACGCCCGACCAAGAGGCTGCACGAGTCTTCGAGGCTCGACTCAGACGCCACGTTCGAGAAAATCCCGAGTGCCAATGGGAGTTGGACTGGTTTGGAGCGTTGACAAAGAGTATTCGACGGAGCCGCGCCATGATCGACAAGGAAGTCGAGCGGCAGGCCAAGAGAAGCCAACCGCTCTGCGAGAGGTTTATGCAGGAGCTTGCAAAGCCGCGCTCGTATTTCGATGACGAAGCCCAAAGTCCCGGGTCAGAGCTTTTCACACCTCATTCTCCGGACCAGGACAATGAATGGCCGCTTGCGGGCGAGCAATCTCCTCAAGACAACTCGTTGTTCGACCCGCCCGGGGATATACCAGAGGGTAGGTATTTCACGAATGTGTTATAGAATGATTTGACATATTTCTTGTGTGTAGCTGGCCCCTCGAACCCACAGGGTATGGTCCCTTCATTCAGGTAATCGCTCCGCAGCCGTCACCCGAAGCGGACGACCCCGAGGATTCCCCCGAACCGCAGCCCGACACCAAACCGCCTGGTCCAGAGCCGGTCAAACCAGAGGTGAAAGTCGAGACATCTGAGGAACGTGCACCGCCGCGCGACGATCCCGAACCGCCCCTTGATATGAATGCCAAAAAAGCTAACCAGCTCTCCCAAGAAGCAAGCAAACTGGTCCAGCGGTTCGGCTCCTATGGCAACGTCGACGATTTGGACGGAGCATTCGAGGCGTATGGGCAAGCCGCCGAGCTGTTGGCGCCAGCTCCTGAGGCTCTCGACGTATCCAGCTACCTCAATCTCGGTAGGGCGATGCGAGTCAAGTTCGAAGCATTTTACGATATTAAAGATCTTGACTCGGCTTTTGACGGTGCACTCCTGATAGCGCACGATGTTTTGCAGTCAACCCCAACTAATGGGTTGTACCACGACGTACTCCACGAGCTCGGTGCAGCTTCTCTTGATCGATATCTGTACGATGCCACTGAGGTAGCTGGAGATGAGGCACAACGGTATTGTGCGCTCGCCCTGAACGCAAAGCCCCTGCCTTCGGGTCCAAAGCGTGCGGAGACCTCCAGTGTTCTAAGTCGACTACATCTCGCGAGGTTCGAATACCGTTCTAGGGCCGAGGATGCGGTGAGCGCGCTCGAGTTTCTCGACGCTGCTGTCGAAGCAGACCCCGCCTTGGATGGAGAAGCAATGTATATGCAGAATCGCGCTCGAGAACTATTCGCTTGCTACCGGACTAGGCGACCAGAATACACTGGATTCCTCAATCAAGCACTTGCCCTCACTCGCCAAGCGCGCGACCTCACACCCCCAGTAACGATCCAACACCCCATCGCATCCACGTTTCTCGCAGAGCTCCTACTCGCTCGATACGAACTGTCACACGGCCAACCTGACCTTGACGAAGCTCTCGAGCTCTTGGAGAGGGCAGTACGACAAGTGCCGTACGTGCGTCCCGAGCAGCCATGGGTTGGGGAACGGCTTGCGCGAGCCTTATTAGCTAGATTCGCCAATCAAGGGGCCCGCGAAGACCTCAATGATGGAATCTCGTTCCTCGAGATTGCCTTGAAGTTGACGGTAACCAATCCATATCGCCGTCAAGCTTGTCTTGATGCTTTTGGTGGAGCTCTGACGTTGCGGTTCCGCTACTTGGCTCTGGGTGAAGAGTTGACTGGAGATGACACACGGGAGTTGATGGCTGGCGTTGGTTCCATGTAATGTACTGGGTGGGCTTGATGTATGCTATTTTTGGTCTTGTTTTGTGATTACAATAATGTTTTCAAATGAATGAGATTCCGTCATGCGGACTCTAAGTTGAACTTGTGCGCGCCTCACTGTCACTGCGAACACGGGTCGTTATATCCAACTAAACCATTTTCAGGCCCTAAATCGACTAATAATAGGTAAATCCGTTGATGTATGCGCTCTAATTAAATGATACCCCAAGTGACACCTGCAACATACTGGCCCAAGCGGTCTTTAAGCTTCGACACAACCGTGGAATCCGACAAGAACCCGAGTGATCCAGGGGCTATTCCGCCAGATTCGGGACTTGGAAAGTTCAGAGGATTTGCATTCATCTCGGCCACCCGGTTGCCACGTTCCTTGAGCCAATGAGTCGGTAAGATGCTCAATATTGTGCGCATCAAGAGTTCAGGCAGGTTTGGAAACTTATCCCGCCATTTTGCGTACAACGTGCAGCATTGAAGCACAGAGAATAAATTGAGGGTGGAGTTGTCTTAGTAAATTGTGCAAAATACTGGTGGTTAGCGCAAGACCCGAAGCTTGCAAGAAGCGCCCCAGCCTAGGGACCTGAGTAGACCGAGCAACCCGCGGTTCTTCTACCATTTTAATGCTGATTGTGCCCTGCAAAACCCGGTTTGGCATTCCAAATTAAACGGCAGTGTTGATATTTTTGAGGTCAAGCGCGAGAGGCAACACCGAGAATACAGAAACGTCAGACCAAAAATAGCGCCAAAGTTTCGTCTGCAGGGCCACCCAGAACAGCACTCGTAGTGAGAGGAGACATAATGGATAGTACCAGAGTGCAACTGCGACAATATTTACATGGCACCAATACGCAGGCGCGTCAGTTGTCATGTGTGATGCTAGCGTGCACATTCCCCGTGATGTAGCCAAGACGAGTGGATCATGGCGGGCACGGCACTTGAAGGCAGAGCTGACTTGAAAGATTGGGGGTCGCTAAGATGAGTAGCGAGTTGGTTGGGGCGAGTGGTAGAACAGTTCCGGAGACAAGTGGGGCAGCTCCAAGGATGTGGGTAGTTAGCCATCGCAGCCAGACATGGGGGCACACGTTCCAGCGCATAGGTTTCTCACTGATTGGATACCGGATGATGCAGTAGGGAGTAAAATATAGCCACCGATGGCAGCAGGCAAGCTAGCTTAGTAGGTGGGGTACGAGTGAAAATTGTTTCCCAGGTAGCTCGTAAGGTCACGTTGGTAGAAATGTTGACGATGCTACCTATTTAGGCAGTTACGAGCCAGCAAAGCGGTCAGGCATAGGCTTAAAAATGTCGAGGCGTGTGGCAACGAGGCTGCGCCCGAGTTGTGGTGGAAGTTCACAGAAGACACATGGTCGTTATATTCGAGTCGGCGTTGTCGAAGTTTGTGATTTATTTCAGCGCCTTTACCTGAAAATAACAAAAGTGCACATTTTTGGTTGCTAGTTGACATTTGGTTCGTTTTATGGGCCAGAATCTCAGATTAGCCCCGGTCAAAGTTGGAAAGAGATATCGGCCGTTGAGCTGAGATCTCTGAGATTCGAGATACCTTGCATACGGCCCTGATTTGTAACACAGATTTGTATCCTGAATGAATCCGCGCCCTAGAACAAGCATGTACAAACCTTCTTTCAGGATTCTTTTTCTTATTTGGATTGGGAAGCGTGTCGGGCGCCGCGGCCGTCTCCCGGCTTCACAAGCTCGGGTTGACTAATCTTCATCACTCTAACACAGATGACCGCTCCAAAAGCCAACATCCATCAATGCTGCACACAGAACTGCACGGCCACGATGGCCACCTAATCAGGGCCGCCACACAAAATCATGCTCTGTCGACCCGTCGGAAGTACCCTTGACTTCCGCCAATCTCACACATCGCCAAGATCTCTAACATTTCGCTGCCCTGGGGGGCTCTATTTTGACCGGGCCTATTGGTGCCTTTTGGCCGTTCGCGAATGCACCAGACCCGGACATTTAGGGTACTTTGGGGATTACCTCCCTCCAATTATCTACCCAAACGGACCATGTTTCGTGCATCTCGAGCAAGGGTTTCATCCTCAGGCGGTATAAGCAAGTTGTATCCGTTGTGTTTGCTCGTCGAAGCCTGCATCGCGCTTGGATAACTATATAGGCTAGGCTATGCGGAAGAAGGATCTCTCGGGAGAGTCAAAGTACCGAAAAGCTACAAGAACGGGGCATAGTCACCCCACACATGGCCGCCCGTCTCACCTGTGTTACGAAATACGCCACACTGTGAGCAAGCACGGCTTTAGCGCTTGCGAAACCCCGCACGCCTGGGGTCTGGACCGCCCGATGTGGAAGAGTGCTGGTAGAATTACTGAGATCGAAACAAGGATGCTTTTGGCGTGTTATGACGTAATTCTGTGCGCGGAGAGCATTGTTGACGGCTATATGCGCTGCTCGGTTCATCTGGTAATTTGATGTGTCCCCTTAAAGTGGCTGGAAGCTGCAACATCGCTTCTTGACGAGGTGTATCGATGTGACATCTTGTAAATGTATGCATACAGGGCATTGCTCGGACATACAGTAACAGGGAAGCATACCGAATAAGGTAATATTAGAACACAAGAAGAGGTGGAATTGTCGACATCACCGAGAAAATTGGGACAAGGAAATAACCAAACCGATAGCATGAATCATGAAAACAGGCGTCCAGCATGAACAATATTACAGACCGCCGAACCCAGCCTACACCTTTACCCAGACATCTGATCGCTTGACCCACAACAGAAAAATGTCATAATTTTCTGCATGACACTCTTCTGCCGTGGTCTGTTCGGATAAGCAGGGAAAGCACGACTGGTGGGGGCAGAGGCGTGGGTTTGGGTAGCAGTGAGGTGGGGTTGGGCAGCAGGGGCTTCGACGGGGGCACGGGCTTGGGCAGCAACACGGGCTTGGATATCGGGGGAATAGTTGGCTCGAACTCCAGAGCCGACTGAGCCAGTGGGGTAGACTTGGGTGGTAGTGGGGCGAAATTGACCAGTAGGGCTGGTTCGGACAGCGGGGTCGGCTTGGACAAGAGGTGGGTAGACCTGGGCAGGAGAGAGGGGCGCTTGGATGGGAGCACGGTTGGCTTGGGTACGAGGCCAACTGGTTAGAACATCAGGGCCGGCTTGGGCAGGAGGTGGGTAAGCATCAACAGGACGGGGGGTCGCCCGGATAGGAGCAGGGCCTGCTTGGGCAGGAGTGCGGGGGACTTGGACGGGGCTGACTTGGACAGGAACAGGGTCGACTGGGGCAGGAGCACGACCGGCTGTTCCAGCAGAGCCGGCCGGGGTAACAGATGAGTAGGCTTGGGGAGAAGCACGACCAGATTGGGCAAAGGCAGGAGCGGGCCTAGCCGGAATAAGAGGGTTGACTTGAGCGACATGATAGGTTTGGGCAGGACCGGGGTGGACCTGAGCGAGGCCGGTTTGCGCAGGAGCTCGGCTGGCCGGGACAACAGGGTCGCCTTGGGGAACATATGGATAGGCTTGGGCAGGAGCGGGCCTATCTCGGGCAGGAGCAGGGCTGGCTGGGGCAGGAGCAGACGTAGCCGGAACGGTAGGGCCGACTTGGACTGGACCGGGGCCGGCTTCGACAGGGGCAGAGCCGGCTTCAACAGGACCGGGCCCGGTTGGAACAGCAGAACCGACTGGAGCAGCAGGGTGGGCTTGAACTAAGCCGGGGCGGGTTTGAGCGAGATCAGGACTAGCTTGTCTAGGAGCGCGGCTGGCCGGGATAACTGGGTTGGCTTGGGGAGAAAATGAGTAACGTTGGGAGGGGGCTGGGCTGGCTTGGGCAGGTAGAGGCCCAGGTAGGGCAGGAGCAGGCCCGGCTGGAGCAGCAGGGCCAACTCGGGCAACAGATGGGTGGGTTTGGGGAGAAGCACGACCGGCTTGCGGAGGTGCAGGAACAGGGCTGGCCCGGGCAGAAGCAGGAGCAGGCCCAGCCGAAACGGCGGGGTCGACTTGAGGGGCAGGATAGACTTGGATAGGACCGGGATCGACCCGAGCAGGACCGGTTTGTGTGGAGGCTCGGCTGGCCGGAACAGGAGAGCCAACTTGGGGAATTGCTGGGCCGGCTCGGGCAGGGCCAGGACCTGCTCGGGCCGGAGGAGCAGGCTCAACCGAAACAGCGGGGCCGGCCGGAGCGGCAGGGTAGACTTGGACAGGATCGGGGCGGACTCGGGCAGGACCGGGGCTCGCTTGAGCGGGAGCAGGAGCAGGTCCGGTTTGCGTAGGAGCGCGGTTGGTCGGGACACCGCCTTGGGGAGAAGGCGGATAGACTTGTGGAGCAGCAGGGCGGGAGGGAGCAGCGCTGGTTCGTGCAGGAGTGTGCCTCGTTGGAGCAGCAGAGCCGACTTGGGCAACAGATGGAGGAGCGTGGGGGGCTTGGGTAGGAGTACGCGGGATTTGGGTAGGACCAGCTTGGACAGGACTGGGGCGGGGGACTGGAGCCGGAGCAGGGCGGCCGCCATGGGCGGGAGCGTGGGAGACTTGAGCCGGACCGGTTTGGGCAGGAGCCGGACGAACTTGAACACCAGGTCGAGCTTGCCCAGTCGAACGAGCTTGTCCAGCAGGTTCCGTTGAGGCAGGTCTCCCAGGGATCGGTCCAAACCTCCTGGGCGTCTCTGGGGGCGTAGGCAGACCCCCCTCGGCCCTAGGATCGACCTTTTCTGTCACGGGATGAGCGCGTTCTGCAATCGGCAACAAGGACGTTCGTCTTGAATGTGACGGAGGCGAGTCGGGTGCATCCGTTAACGGCCAAGCGCGGAATTCGGTCGGGGTATCTGCAGAGGGGAGCGAGGTCCGAGCGGTCGAAACAGTCGCTGGCGTATCTATCGTAAAATCTGTATGGTCGGTCATGCCAGACTCGGGACGAGGTGCCTATTGTTGCGGGATTTACGAGCTCAATTAGTTTTTTTTTCGTGACTGTAGACCGGTGGTAGGATTGCGTACCCGTGTGGTCAATAACGTCGGGCGACGTTGGGGGGCTTGTGGCTCATTGCTCTCGATGCCACCAGTCGATTGAGGTGGTAACTTGGATACAGGAGGTTGCACGGGGTCCCAAGTAGGCGTCATACTTGAAATGGCCTTGTCAGTTATGCGCCTTATGAGAGACGGTTTAACAGGTGGCGGGCCATTCGCCTGCACATGAAAAAAAGAGTAAGAACCAACCAGTTCCCAACTTATAAGCATATTAGACTTACCACTTCTTCCTCTGCAGAATTAAAATGCTCCCAGTGGCGCCACGCATGCTCCAGAAGATGCGCAGATTTCGGAGACGGAAGGCCCAACAACGTACGATGCCGAAGTAGACCATACCTCGTTGGAAGATACTCGCGCAGGCGGAGTGTATCGGGGATACGCTTCCAAAAGGGCCCGTCGTGGTATGCGCTGTTGATTGGGTACCAGCTCGGCACCTCGGATTCGAGTTTCCCGCTGAGCGCTGCCTGGATCGTCTCGGGAATGTTTCTCTGAGGACGTTTGGATGAGCTATGAGGGGGAGGATGGAGAGGGAGAGCGTACCAGCATCCAGTCAAGAGTCACGTCTGGAAGTATGTTTCTTCCGTGCTTGGGGTCGGCAGCTCCGCCTCCAACATCCGAATGAGCACCAGGGAAGAGCGTCTACGAAGCAACTGTTGGCCTTGCACAGAATTAGGGATATATATGCTCACTTGTTTGCAAAGTTGTTTGTTGCCGTTGTTGCCATTGAACAAGACGACGTCGAAGAGTTTCCGGTTCTCGTGATAGGCAACGACGTGCAGCGCAGACCGGACGATCTCGGGCAGGCTGTAGTCCGGGTCAAAATGCGGAAACTTTGAGAAAGGAAGAGGACTTGCTCGTCGTCTGGTAGGGTGAGGAGGTTCAATGTCTCGCGAATTACCCGTGGTCGCACGGCTCCTATAACGCAAAGTTGTTAGACGAGAACACTCCAACTTTGACATTTGACTTGCCTACGGTGTCCCAAACGCCGAGGCAGCTGTAAATGTTGTCAGATAGGTGACCGCGAACAAGTTTCACCCACCGACCTGATTGGTACGACACGACGTTTGGGCGGCCGGCGCGAAGACCGGTCCCCGGGAAGTTTATGCTCCAAATCCTTCCAGTATTCGTTGAGCTCGACCTCATCTGTGATTAAGCCCAGCGCGCCCTGTTTATGCAGAGTTGAGGAGGATCTCGGCAGTAGAAATTTGAGAGCTTACAATCAACGAGGCCACCTTGCGAGCGATAAAAGCGCCGCGTGAGTAGCCAAAGAGACTACCCCGAACGGTCAATATAAGTTTATCTAGGAAGCGAGCAGACGTACCTTATGCTGTCACCCTCCCTGTAGTTTTCTGCGATGGTCATGTATATCTTCCGAATTGTGACAACTGGTGAAATGATATTTAAAAATGATAATCCAATAATAGATCTTTGAGCACGAACCAGCTGTGTTCCCAAGCATCTGTGCCAGTAAATCCATAGTTGTAACTTTGTCATTGTGGGCGCCTACTCCAGGGAAGTATTCGACCATGTCGCCCTCCTGGCGTCTGCGTTGGATTGCCTCGTCTGGATCGATTCTCGTATAAGCGAGAAAGTTCAAAATGGAGGGAACAAACTCACAGAGCCTCCAAATGTTTGTGATCGGTTCTCCCTTGACCGAGTCGCGTTGACCGTTCTTTCCGGTACCATCGCAGAGAACGACAATGTTCCGAGCACGACGAGGTTGAACGTCAGCCATCTCGCTCTGGGCAACGCGCTGTCAGAATCTCGGTCGGGGTGACTGGAAGCCTCGAACAGCTGGAGACCGAGAAGTCGACCGGGGGTGGCAACGTTGCGAGTCGAAGGGGGCTTGGGCGTTCATATAGACAATGAAAAGTGACGTGCTCTTCGATCAACATGTCGGACAGCGGAAGCCGAAGTGAACGGGTGGACCAGAAGCAGTCTAGAACACTGGATTCGCAGCCGGAGTGGATCGTCTGGCGTCCCGGCTGCCAGCGCTTGTAATCAATCAGCGATCACGCTCGGTGCCGAACGGAAGGCCGTGGGCGCTTGTTCCCACCATCGTCATCTATCCAAATTGAGTTTACCCCACCAACTTCCAAATTCCTTGGAACAAGGACATCTTCCAGAAACCACAGGATTGAGCGAGCAGTCGACTTGGGGAACGCGCGTCTCAGCTAGCAGCGACGGCCGACGCACCAGCCTGTTCCCCATGTCACCTTCAGGCGTTTTCGTCTTTCTAACCGTTAATTGGTTGTAGAATTGCGGGCCCTCACAGTAAAATTGCTTAAACCTGATTAAATCCACTTGAATCCGCCAATCGAGCCAAATTATAATCTCAAATCTTGATTACACCCCCAGCTTTTCCCAACTTATGAACCAATTGCCTCTGATTTCCCCCAATATTTTGCTGAGGTTTCTCAAGTGAGGTCCCGATATATTGAAGTTGATGCATCCCAATATATTGAAGTTGATGCAAGCGATTCCGTTGAATCCAGTGACGGCCCATGTTGAACCTCGACCAAGGACTCCGTGGAACCAAGCGACATCTGAAGCAGTGACATACTCTCTAGCTTGATTGACATAGAGTCTGTCTGGTCGGTTGTGTCTAAACTGTGGTAGGGTACCTGTTGTTGAAGGATTTACGAGTTCGGTTAAGGATGTTCGTGGTAGAATTACGTACCCATCTGGCCCACGTTGGAGAACTGTGTTGGGGGACTTGGGGCTCATCGCTCCGGATGATATCAGCCGATTGATGCGGCACCTCGGGTGGCGGAGGTTGCGTGGGACGCTCAAAAGTAAAGTCCCCGTGGCTGCGTTGGATTGACTCATCTGAATTGATTCTTGGATGTAAATAAGTAAGTTCAAAAACCGGGGGAAAAACTCACAGAGCCTCCAAATGTTTGTGGTCGGTTCTCGCTCGGCCGAGCCGCGGCGCTGGCCGTTTCTTCCGGTACCGTCGCAGAGAACGAGGATATTGGGGGGTTGAACGCTGGCCATAATATTCTGGCCGAAGCACTCTCGGAACCTCGGTCGCTATGCTGAAGCCCCGAGCAACTGAAGACCCAGAAGTGGACTGGGTGCACTAGAACGAGAGACACGGGCGTTCATATACATAGGTAACCCAGGCTGTGCTCTTCGATCAACACGTTGGACGAGGGGGCCGAAGTAGATGCATGGTCCGGAGTAGTCCAAGACGCACAGGATTGATGCACGGAGGAGACCAGCGGCTAAACGCTTGAAATCAATCGAACATCTACTGACGCTCAGCGCAGGCGCCTGGCGGTGCCAGGGTGAAAATGTGGGCGCTTGCTAACACCGCCGCCGTCATCTATCCAAACTGGGTTCGCCTCACCAAGTCCCTTTGAACAAGACCTTCTAGAAACCAGAGGATTGAGCGAGCAGCCGACTTTGTTGTGTCTCGTGGAACGCGCGTCTCGGCTAGCTGGTGACTGCCCACCTCTGCCCACGCACGCTTTTCGACATGTTTGACGGAACGTGTTGCCCATCAATGTGGTATTGACGCTGGACCCAATGGTTTAAATCTCTTACCCTCTGCCTCGGCGGCGACTTCCCCCCCTGTCAGCTGTCCTTCTGCTACTCTCACCATGCCTCCCCGCGCGCGACGCAACTCGAACACGCCCGACCAAGAAGCCGCACGCGTCTTCGAGGCTCGCCTCAGACGCCACGTCCGAGAAAACCCCGAATGCCAATGGGAGTTGGGCTGGTTTGGAGGGCTGTCGAGGAGCGTCCGACGGAGCCATGCCATGATCGACAAGGAAGTCGAGCGCCAGGCCAAGAAAGGGCAACCGCTCTGCGACAAGTTTATGCAGGAGCTTGCAAAACCGCGCTCGCATCTCGATGACGAAGCCCAAAGTCCCGGGTCAGAGCTTTTCACGCCTCATTCTCCAGACCAGGACAATGAATGGCCGCTCGCGGGCGATCGATCTCCTCAAGACAACTCGTTGTTTGACCCGCCCGGGGACGTACCAGAGGGTAGGTATTTCACGAATGTGTTATAGAATGGTTTGACATATTTCTTGTGTGTAGCTGGCCCCTCGAGCCCACAGGGTATGATCCCCTTCATTCAGGTAATCCCCGATCCGAAGGATTCCCCCGAAACGCAGCTCGAGGCCAAATTGCCTCATCCCGAGTCGGCCAAGCCGCCAGAAGTGAAAATCGGGATTCCTGGGGAACGTACACCACCAACAGCACACCCCAAAGTCGACCACCCAGTATCTACGCCCGTATCTGCGTCTACCGCAGAGTTTGAGAGTGCACGAACGCCACCAGATGCCGACGAGCCGCAACCTCGAGCCCAACCCGAGTCTCCCACCCCACCCGAGGTTCCCTCACCGCCGCTCGACACACCCGCCGCGAAGGCTACTCAACTCTCCCAAGAGGCAAGCAAACTCGCCCAGCAGTTCGGGTCCTATGGCAACGTCGACGACCTGGACGGAGCCTTCGAGGCGTATGGGCAAGCCGCCGAGCTGCTAGCACCAGGCCCTGCAGCTCTCGACGTATCCAGCTATGTCAACCTCGGCCGAATGATGCGAGTCAAATTCGAGGCGTTTTACGATATCAAAGACCTCGACTCGGCGTTCGATGACTCACTCCTGAAAGCGCACGATGTTTTACGCTCGACCCCGACAAACGAGCTATATCGCGACGTACTCTACGAGCTCGGAGCGGCTTCTCTCGATCGGTATCTGTATGACGCTACCGAGGCGGCTGGCGATGAGGCGCAACGGTATTGTGAACTGGCCCTGAACGTAAAACCCTCGCCGTCGGGTCCAAAACGCGTGGAGACTTATTGCGTTTTGAGTCGACTCCACCTCGCACGGTTCGAGTACTTTTCTAGGGCCGAAGATGCAGTAAACGCACTCGAATCTCTCGACACTGCCTCCAACGCAAACCCTGCCTCGGATGGGGAGGCAAGGTTTATGGAGAATCGTGCTCGGGCGCTGTTTGCTTGCTATCGGACTGGACAACCAGAATACACTGGATTCCTCGATCAAGCACTTGCCCTCGCTCGACAAGCACGCGACTTGACACCCCCAGTAACGATCCAACACCCAATCGCATCCACATTCCTCGCAGAGCTCTTACTCGCTCAATACGACCGGTCGCACGCCCAACCTGACCTGGACGAAGCTCTAGAGCTTTTAGAGCGGGCAGTACGACAGGTGCCGTACGTGCGTCCCGAGCAGCCATGGGTTGGGGAACGTCTTGCGCGAGCGTTGATAGCTAGGTTCGTTAATGAGAGGCGTCGCGAGGATATCAACGACACGATCTCGTTTCTCGAAATCGCGTTAAATCTGACGGTGACCAACCCGTATCGCCGTCAAGCTCGTCTGGATGCTTTTGGTGGCGCTCTGACGCTGCGGTTCCGTTACCTGGCCTTGGGCGAAGAGTTTACAGGGGATGATATACGGGAGTTGATGGCTGGCGTTGGTTCCATGTAATCTACCGGATGGGGTCGATGTATGCTGTGGAGGATAATGGGATTGGGTTCAAGTTTGGTCTTGTTTTGTGTTGTACATTCATATTTCTAGGTTTTGCCATGCAGGCTAAAGCTAAATCGAACTTGCGCGTACCACACTGTCAAGCTATTTGACACTATATTACACTGTTTTACATTTCGCAAGAACATTAACTGCGGCACGGAACTCATAATTTACCACATCCCGCCCTCGTCGAGGGACGCATAACCTTGTACCACCCCTAGTGTTTTTTTCACCCCCCCACATTATCTCAACGGTACACAGTCACCAAGCGCGCGCAGCCGGCGCATCTTCCTCTTTCCCAGGCTCGCCGGCATTACAGCGGGCCGCATAATGTGTTCGTGAGTTACCCCTTGCATCTAGATAATTGTGTTAGCAAGTCTCTGTATTCAACGCCATATACTCACAAAATCGCTGACCTCGCTTGCACTAGGTCAATCCCCTGGTTCATAGGCCCAAAATCTCTTAAAAAAGCGACCACAACAAATCTCCGCGTTCAGAGTCAGCTGGCATCTGCTCCAGTGGTCGCTGTGGGCATTCCCGGCTGACAGGACAGCGGGGCGTATCTCAAGGGGGTGCTGGACAGCCTCTTTCACCTGACGCACAGCACGATATGATCCTTGCTGCTATGCAGTGGGTCAAACACGGGGCAGCCCCCTAATCGATCATTAGCGCGAAATATGTAAATGGAAACTGCGCACTGGGAACTGCGTTTAATTGGTTGTTATGCTCCTATCCTCAAGCAAGGACATGGTGTGCCAAGTAAGGATCGTACTAACAACTTACCTATAGGAGGGAGTCTACAAAGGAGGAGATGTCAATAACGCGAGCAGCTACAGCTGTGGGCGATCACTGTGAAAAAGAAACTTTAACAGGGTGGCTCGTGGCCTCTTGCTTTGTATAATAGTCCGTTATATTTTGTCTGAATATATGCGCCAATGGTAAAGAGGCCTGACCCTGCCAACCATCATAAACCAATGAAAAGGCGTTTAGAACTCGATGTTCTCAATACCAACGCTCAACTGATACGGTAGGTGCTACCGTATACAACTACTGTATGCCTCACCACTCACTCAAAAAATCTATGCGTAAGCGACTTGCACTGGTGCTAAGCATCGTACCTTCAGCCAAGGAGCAATCACAAAAATAGCAAGATTGGTAGAGGAAGGCTGGGCGTATCGCCAAGGCTACGGCTGGAGTAGCTTGCTAGGCGACTGTGCAAGTCGTGCGATATATGAGTCTACGTTGTCTATGTCAATGCTCACGTATTTACAATCCAGTATCCTGAGAACAAATTTAAGAGGAGCTCGTTCGTAAATACTCGAGCTAGCAGCCCTACTAGCCACCTAAATGGGGCAGTTCACGTCGGTGTAGAGTGTCGAATCGCCGGGTCCGGCTTGGATCGGGTTGCAACTACCATCAGAGCGTTGTCAGCGATGGTGTTTTAAAACAGCGATTTTCAGTCTTTGACTTACCCAGGGAGCTTGTCCAACACAACGCCGTCAACAATCTCCTTCACTTCCTTGTTCGCAGCAGTAATCTTACACTGGTTCTGAGTGGCGGCAGTGCCAACGGTAAAGAACTTGCAAGCTTCGGTGATGCCGTTGAAGGTGTCGTCGTTGGGGTTGTTGCAGTTGTCGATCGCGCTCTGCAG
>WSTK01000665.1:0-18077 GCA_019616945.1 Ceratobasidium sp. 414 | reverse complement strand
TTTAGGTGTTGTGTGCCCACGCTTCTGAGAACTACATAGCACACATAGTTTCAAGCAGCAGTCTTCCTTGCACCAATCACAAAAACTGTTTATGTGACTCTTTACCTCCTTATATGCGCACTTATATTGCCCAGAAAGTGTCTCAATGCATTTATTCTGGCTCACAAACACCTCAAACAGTCTCAAGTAGCCTAATTGCATCCATTAGGCCTACCTGACCATTCATTGAGTGTTATAGAGCCACATAGCAGGAGCTGAGGTTCAACCACCCCACCAGCAGCTCCCATCACATGTACCCTCCCCAAAAGACTAAACTGTAGCCTGCCAGGCCCACATATGAGAGTTCTCATCAAGGCCTATCATATGCTAGTAATCATATATGCTCAGCTTTCTTGTACAAGAAACAGCACACCGGGCAACCCAAGCATGTCTCAATTTTGCTTGTTGCAACAAAACTGGTCAAATGGACCTGTGCTTTTGTTTGATCTGTAACTCTGTCATTTTTTCTGATATTGACATATAGCTATATGCGTTTTGTAGCTATGACCGAGTGATATTAGGCAGAATACTTGTTGTCTATGTACATATAGTATATGGTGTGGTAAGCTGACATCTCTGGTGGGGGTCCATTCCATTTGACCAGTTTTGTTGCATACTGTATGCATATTACGGGAAAGCTCCTTGTCCAGTTCTTCGTCCAACAAGAACCTGGGATTGAAGAGTCGTTGTTGTGGATCGCGTGAGCGCCGGGCAGGGGTTGGAGAGTGCTGTTCGTTCGGGGAGGCGCAGTGGGAGCAGACATGGCAGGGTGGTGCTGCAGAGCCCCGCCACCGATGAGCGAGAGCGCGGGGTTCATAGGCCCGCCTCCAACAGCCGGGCTACCCATTAGCTTTTGCTCTTCGAGAGCCTGGTGGTGCTCGAGCATGCGCATTTGCTCCTCGGACATCTTGCGTTGTTGCATGCACTGGCGTTCGTGCTCGATCCGTTTCTGTTCGATCCGCCGGGCAGGAGTCAGTTATAATAAATCGTCACAGCATGAAGAAAAAAAACGAACAGAGTTTACATCTGGTAAATTAGCACTCTGTTGCGCCACCTTGTTCACGATCAGAAATCGTCGTCAACATCGGACAAAAGCAGTGTGAATGCAACGACGTACCGAATTAGCAAGATCTAGAAAAGCAGGTGGGCTACGGTTTCGCTCCGTATTGCCGTTGGGCGCCCCGTGTTGTTCCAAAGCAGGAACCATAGTCGATGTGTTAAAGAGGAAAGTACGGTGTCTAGGGTGAGGTAATTGAATATATAGGAGAATATGCAGTAAGGCAGAGAGTCGAGATTATGATTTGTAGTCGAACAAAGTATCTATGCGTACGTAGTCAGTAAACTAAGAGGCTGGAACAACGCAAACAGGCGGCGACGCAGGAAAAGCCACATAAATGCTCACCTGAAGACGCAACCCTATCCGAACTTCCAAGTCCTGTTAAATTGGTTGCGACAGTGCAGATGAGATACTGTTGGAAGAAACGGGGTCAAATTTGCTGGCTGAATTGGAAGCCCTGGAAAATCGGTCAACTCAATAGTGTGGGGATGTGTGGAATGGGCATGCATTAACGAGTTGAATAGAAAAAAAAACGATCAAAACACAATTTAAACAAAAACTGGCGGGTCACGGAGCGTGAATAAAAGTGTTATAAGAGGGGACGTGGGATCAACTACGAAATACGCAGTAACCGGCATGAGCATATTGGGTGCCCGAGCGTAGCTAAAAATGAACTCATGTTGTCGTTGTAGGAGGGTACAATAGCCGAGGGGTTTTGGATCCAGGCGAAGTTCGAGACTGAGCAAGGGAGTCGGGAAAACACAGCGGGAAATAACGGAATGGGCGAATTTTGATAGTATTCGTGGTTTATCGGTGCAGGCGTGGTGTATGGGAGACGGGATCCGGATCTGGGCGCCGTAGGCCACGGTCAAGACAACGGGGAGGCAACGTTGCTGGGACGCCTGAGGCGACAAAGACGATGGTGCCCGAGACGAGGTTGACTAGAGTCGCAATTTATGTGCATCAGTGCAGGCAGCACTCAAACGTCGCTGCCGTCTTGGGACCAATGCCGAACTAGCTCGTATATAAAATAAGTGGCGAAAATGTTGAAGTAGAAAACACGGCAGAGTGCGAGGGCGTCGGATAGAACCGTTAAGGGCGTGGTCGGCTCGAACTGATTGTATTTCGGCGCCAGGTGACACGTCATCCGAATTGATGAGAGGGGAACGACACGGCACTGGCGAGGACCTTGACCCGGAGAACACGAGGTGGTAACAAGCCAGTTCCTCGCCGGGGGTTTTGGGATACAGTGTTGAACATCTCGACGTAGGCAAGTTTTTGAGAGTATAAATGCTGATGCCGGGCTGGAAACTCGAAGATGACACGCACATGGGCAGGCCGATAACCTACAAAACAGGTGTTAATGAGTCACATCTGTTGTAAAACAATGACTCACGATGGATTCCGCGCGCGTTTTCATTCGTCAGGACCAGCACGGTGTCAAACCGTGCAGGCCGACCTTACACGTTGGAAACGATCGATTTTTACCGGCTGCGCGCGTATGATGTCAATGTGAGGCCCTTCATAAGGCTTAAACGGTGGGGGGGAATGGAAGAGACGAGCGCGAGACCAGACGTTCAGCTTGAGACCAGGAGGGAGCCTAGCGTTTCGGTCTGGGTGCTCCTTTTCGAGGAAATCGTGGAGCGTGTCAGACAGTTGGTCCGCGCCATGGGTTCGAGCAAGTTGGCTGAGGGTCACACCAGAGGTCGTTGGAGTCTTGGCCAGCACGCACTCAGGCACCGGATGGAAGCGCGGATGCTGATCAGGCGGATCGTCGGCGTGTGGCTGTTCAACTTCCCAGCAGCCGCCGATCTTCCCCTGTCCTCAGCGAACAAAATCTTCGAGTTTGGTGGCTAACTCCACCCTCACACCCGCGTCACGCAGCTCTTCTGGGTCCTCCTCCTCCTCCTCTTCGTACCACTCGTCCCACTCGTCCCTATCATCGGCGTCCCTGTCATCGGCACCGCCCTCATCATCATCCGGCACGCCCTGCGTCTCCTCTAGGTATGCTGCATGCATTTCGATCGCTTCCACGCGCTGAATACATAACGCCATCTGTTTACAGCCTTGACCTTGTTCGACGCCCGGTAACCCATCTTTGCAAAATCAATGTGCAGCCGCTCCGATGTTTCGGTGTTATACCCATCTGGCGTCCCGAACTCGCGGATGAGGCGCACATAGTGCGAGATCATGTGGATTTTCGGTATCCCGTGGAACGCTTTCTCGGTCGTCACAGCCTCCTCTTCTTTGAAGACATCTTTGAGCTGATGAAAGATCCGTAGCGCTTCATCCATCGAATCGAGCTCAGTATCCGACAGAGGCGATGAATGCGCCAGGTATACGAAGTCCAGGAGGGCGCGCGCAGCCCTGACAACGCGTGGACCAGCGTCCGAGGTCACTGGTAAGAGTATCTTCGCCATCTCTTTCAATTCCCGACCCGTCCACTGAGAGACTGCTGTTATTCCATGCTTAAAGTGGCGCATTCCGTGATACTCCGGCATGGTTGTATGCCGTTCGTCCATCGTTTGTTTTCCGATAATATGCGCGACCCATTTAGTGAGATGGTCCTTCAATACGCCTTTGTGAACCTGATGCAAGAGGTCTGGCGTCATCAGGCATCCAACGTCGACGTAAGGGTGTTCTGCCTAAAGTGGTGGGATGTCCCAAAGCCCGAGTCGATTAAATCTCGCGGACCCGGTCGCCTGGTGTTCATTCATTGCGTCGATAACCTCGTCGCGCGTACGAAGTGGTGCGTTCCCTAGATTCCCTCACTTGTTCGGCCTGACGGTGCATAACCGGCAGTGAGTCGTCTCCGTGCAGGCGATTTTGCATTGTTCTGGGAAATCGGCAACGTACGAGGAGAGGACAGGGTATATGCGCCGAACGCCACCGTCCGCACACAAAACCTCCTCGCCCTCCTTGCTAGGGGTTCGAGTAGTTGTTCCATACACTGATTGAACACCGCTCGCCTAATCCCTCGTCGCTTCTCCTTGTTGGGCTCGCAATCCAATTTTGGCACAGGTAAGTAGCCAATCAACACGTTCGCCCGTTTCTATATCCGTCTGCGCACTGCTTTGGGGGTGTTTGTGAGCGAAATGTAGACGGGGTGGGCCTTTTTGTTGCCGCTAAAACTCGTCAGCTTTGTCTCGTCGGACGAGACAATGCAACCAACGATGGTCGCATGTGGTCTTTAATCTTGTCCTAGAACCAAGTAAGTTGTTTAACTATCAATAATATATATCACTTACCTGGGTCTGCCACATAAAATCAGCTGTGAACGCCTCATCACGAATTCGCTCCTTTCGTTCGACTGTCTTCCATTTCCGCACCGGCTTCCATGCCATATGCGGCCCTAATTGTTTGTTGCCCACCATGCTCTTCACCGCGTCCATGGCGTTGCGCCCCCAAAATTCGACAACTTCCGTTCCTTTCGACCTATCAATCGACATGGCTTGTACACTCCAATCGGGTCCGTGAGGTAGTTTGCCCACGTTTGTTATCAGCTCACGATTATTCTTCCAAGGCATCATGCCCCTTAGCTATGATGTATTGGGTAAGCCATTATGTTTAAGTCCCCAGAACTGGTGCTACTTACCCGTTTTAAACTCAGGTAAGAATTGCGGAATCTTGCGCTGACTCCCGACCGCATTATCAATCGTCCAAGTTCGAACGCATCCGGCTTTGACAATTGGCCAACGTCTGGATACCCTCGACGTGGAGCATCCTGGACTGGTTCCATGCGAATCGGCTCCCCAACCGTGGGGCAGGGGTATTGTTCTATATACACCTTGTTGCCGTACGCATCGACCACCTCTTGTAATTGGACGCGATCGTCTGGGTCGCTCATGGTGGTATCAATTGGCGACGGGGGAGCTGGTAAATCTGCTCCAATGTCCATCGCATCATCATCATCTCTGATGCTCTGATCGTCTGCGTACTCGTCGACATCCGAATCTTCATCGCTGTCCTTGGAACTTTCTGCCTCGGCCTCGCTGTCGGTTTCGCTCCTACCTCCATCCTCGCTCCCGCTCCCGTCCTCGTTCTCACCACCGCCGCCATCGCCATCATCGTCATCATCGCCGCTATCGCCAGTTCGCCCCTCTGTATGCGGGTCTGCGTCACTCTCGGGGGCACTGGGCGGTCAGTAGGCATAGACGGCCCAGCACGCCCACACTCGCTTCTCTCCCCCCAGCCACTTCTGTGCTCAATGCTCCCCGCTCGTCTTGCCTCTCCCACGTCAGCGTCATCCCGGGACAGCAGCCAATGGTGGCTATCATACGAGCCGGAGCGATGACTAGGCGAGCGAGAACGGCGGCGGCGATGGGAGTCGGAGGGGGACCGAGAGCGGCGGGAACAAGGCGAGCACGAGCGTGAACGGGAGCGCGAACGAGAGCGCGAATGAGAGCGGCGATGTTTACGGCTAGTACTTACGGCTGTCCAGCAGGCAAGGTAAACACTCATACAGCCTTTATTGGCAAAAACTTACTTGGATTGGCTTGAGGTTTCGGTGCAGAACAGGGAGCACCATCTGCACGGCGCGGTGCTCGTGAGCATTGGACACCGGGTAAGTCTCGCGACCATAAGTCACGCTTGGTGCTCAAGAGCTTGAATACTCAGTTTCATTATCAGGGGTATAAAGCTCTTTTACCAGGGTTCGAAAGTTGCGCTCGTTGGAAGGGAGTGACATGGGAATGGGACACTTGACGTGTTCACGAACGCACGGTAAGTTATACGCATCCATTGTTTTGTTGTCGCACTCGAATCTGATGTTGCTGACGACGTTCTCAACGTCTAGAACCCCGTGATCGTCGTTTCGCGCAAGGGGGCAACAGGGGGCGGGACACTTGACACATTCACGAACACACGGTGAGTTATATATGCTCTCATTATTTTGTTGTCGCGCTCGAGCTTGACGTCGCTGACGATGTTCTCAATGTCTAGAGCCCCGTGATCATCACGTCACACATCGCTGAGGCTCATTCAAGTAGTGGCCTTAGCGATTACTGACTTGGATTTATCCGTGTATATACATGTAGTAGAATACCATCACAATAGGACATAATAGCGTCGGAATGAGGCCAGAACGCCGCTGAAAATGGCCTGAATGCGCCCCGAATAGCGAGGACAACTATGGCGCATTCAGGGACTATTCTGCTCGGCGTTCGGGGCTCATTCCAGGCTCATTCTGGCACCTTTCCACCACCATCCCACCAGAACACACCCCGAAAGCGCCCAGAAAGTGCCCAACATATTTTTGAGCGATCTCCGGTGCATAAAACCAAGGCTCAGGCAAGGACCACCATAGCACAGAACTCTGGCCAGATACTAACAAACCCTCTCACACAGAAAACCGTCCAGGAACCCATCGCTGAGGAACCTGTTGAGGAGTTGACCGAGGGCAAGGCAAGTAAAAATTGTATGGCTAAACCTGATTACATTCTAATTGATGGTTTAGCCCTCAAAGCGCAAGAGGACGAAACAGAACTAGCTGCGTGTTCAACCAAGTTTCCCTCCCCGTGGTTATACTACATTTCTGCGTTTCCTATTCCTATTTCTTTTGCTATTCCCGTTTTGTAGATACATTTTATTGGTGCATCGAGGCACCCACAACGAATCGAGCGCACGTGACCCAGTACTGCAGTGTAGCATACCCTTCTGAGGAGCGCCTGGAGGCTTCCCCCAAGCGCTCAAAGCGCTCAAAGCAAGCACTCGAGCAACGTGGGGGCTTCCCTCAAGTGTGACAGGCGCTAAGGACAGGCCAAATGGCGCACCCAGTCAGCGCCTTAAGCGTCAAAGGCGCTCCTAGAAAGCCCTCCAAATGCTTGTCAGGAGACTAATGCTGACGCTAAAGTGGCCATTTTGCGCTTTAATAAGCGCTATGGACGCTGTGGACGCGCCCCAGCAGCGCATGAAGCACTTCAGGGGAGCACATCCGATGCGCCAGCAGTCAGCGCCCCAACTTCCCACAGTGGGCAGGCGGTATCTAAGTGTTCAGACAGTGCTTGTTTGCGCTCATTTTCGGCTATAGCATCCAGAACTTCTCGTCCACGAAGCTCATGGTCACAGTCAACCATCCAAGCCTCCATGATCTTGAAAAGGAGCTCTTGATCCGACGCATGATCTGTAAGAATAGCCCGTGCCTTCTGTGCAAAAAGTTGCAGAGTTACACCATCGTTCTTGCCGAGTGGACTCCTATTCAACAAATGGCAGCATGTACTGATAGTCTTCTTCCAGCCTTTGTATTGCGAGTCAGCAGTGTGGCTTGCTGCTTTTTGAACGCCTAGAGTGCGTAGTGGAGGAGGCTTGGAAGCGCCATGTGACTCAGGTAGGGGCACTTTATGTGCATATGCAGGTACTGGCATCCGGATTAGTCGTGGTTCGTGTTGCTGATTCTTGATCCCAGTACCATCACCACAGATTGATAAGTCTAGAATGGCAGATGAGCAAACCAGTTTTGTAGCAGCCGCATGTACTAACAAATAGTCCTCTTTATTTCATATGCAATCGGCACCTGCGCTTGAACCAACCCCTCTAGTACAATGCACGAGACACTCCTTGAGCTAATTGAGCCCACAACTGCCAGACCAAAGGTTCTAGTTATGCAGCAAATAACCACTCTGTAGAGATCTGCAAGCTAGCAAGGCCACAAAGCATATCACGTATCTCCGGGAAGATAATTCCACGTGCGTCATTAAGTGCTCGATTTTTGGCTGCACAGATTTCTTATTCTGCAAGTTTGGTTGTGACCCAAGCTTTCTGTACTGGAGAACGCTCAATTCGCTTGCGCAGAGCATTTTGGCTGCACTTCAAGGTACAAATGCGTTTCTGTTCCGAGCGGCCCATTTCATGGAGCTGCAACGTGTATGCGACGAGCTCGTCATGACCCATCTCCTGGATCTCCTTCAAGGTAGGTGGATTTTCTAGGCAAAAATTAAGATAAGTTTCTTTCTTAGCCAGCGTTTTTGGCACTCACGCCTTTTCGTTTTAGGTAGACGTGCCTGGTCCTTGCCCACCGGTTCCACATCTACTCCTTCATCGTCACCAAAACCATCCTCCACATCACCCCACCTCTTCCCTCCCTCGCTAGTACTGCGCCGCCCACGCCTTCCCTTTGCCTCATGCTCCTCATCGCCCTCGTCGCCGCTCTCTTTTTCGCTGTCCACTTGGCTGCCTTCGTTGTCACTTTCGCCTTTATTATGCGCATAGCTTGGGCGTGCTTTGGCTACATAACAAGGTGAGTACAAGGATATTTGGCCTTGAACCACCGGGTTTACCTTTTGTCGCCGCAGCGGCTGAGATCTGACCCCGGCTGCGATGCGAAGATGTGTCTGACGGATTGTACCGACGCTGCGTTGCAGACTTGGCTTTTGGGTTGGATTTTGGCGGCATAAGCTGTCGAGGAAAGGGTGGAGTAGCAGAGCAAGGTGTAAGTCTCGCGCTCGCCTCCTTATGTGAGGGCTCAAAGGCCCTCCGAACACTTCGTTGGCATCGAAACATGAGGGGATTGACGCGTACGGACGGTCAGCGCTCCCTTCAGACTTGTGTATACTCAATCTGAATGCATATATATTTGATGTGACCTAATAAGGCAGGACAGGCGCGATTCGGCTACGAATTATACTAAATCGGGCAGAATTGTGCTGAATGCCGTACATTCCGAAAACCATTCGGCGTGTTTTTGCACGATTCTACGGGCACTTTTCTGCCGCCGTTCTCACACGATTCGCCACGAATCACCACTTTCCCGCGCGATTCGCCCAGATTCGCCCAGAATCACCCAGAATCGCTGCCGGAAAATCCGGAGTGAACTGAGGTGCAGTGAATCTCCTTACTAAGAATACATGTTATTTGCCAACCAGTTTGCTGCTTACAAACTAAGCTGTAAATGAGCGCAAGTTACTTGCTATCCACATTGATGTTAGACAAAAAAACAGGAGGAACATTGCTGATTGCAAAGGACAGCGTATGATGAGTTGTAACGCGCATAATATAGCAAACAAAAACCAAACAAAAATACGGTGGTGAACACGACGCTAGGCTGGCCGGGGAGGGCGAAGCCTCGTGCGCTGATCCATGTCGGTGCTGACGAACCGACTGGGCAACCCATCGTCAGGTCCGATTCGCACTGGGGTGGGCAGCGGCGCAGCGGCGCGGTCGGTATTGTAAACTGCCGAAGTAGCATGTGGAGCATTGGAAGGCACATGCATCGCCGAAGTCAAAGCTGGCACATTTGAAGGCAGGTCGTCGGTGCCCATCTCAAACGTGGTGCTAGCAGCAGCTGCTGCGCCTGGTGTGTCTCGAGGCATACTTCCGCCCGCACTTGGTACAGTGAGCTTGTTCAGGGATTCAATCGCGCGCGCGAGGACCAAACGCGCGTTATCATGAGGCGACATGCCGGTGACCGATTCCGCATGAGTATCGGGTGGCGCGTTATACATCGTAGTGTCGCAATATATGAAAGTGGTACGCTCGTCGCACGACAAGTCTACAGATGAAATCGACATGCACGAATCGTCGGTCGTCGGAGCACGAGCACCTAGTAGTAGTACAAAGGTCGGGACTGGTTCGTAGATGGAGGAATCAATGCCACGTACTACTTCCATCGACGCTACCGGAGTCATTCCCACGCCCACGGCTGTCGCTTTGACTAAGCTCGGCATGTGGCACAGCCAATGGGGATCCAGGGTATCGCTAATGTGGTGACGTGAGACTCATACTTAAAGAAGTTAAATTTTTGACTCACCTGAGTAATTGGCGTCGCTATTTGTGTAGCCTCCACTTGTAGTGACTGGGACGCCAGTAGGGATGTTCGCGATGGACCAGCCAGAGCGTTGGTTGGCGTATGGCCGTTGGCAGTATACGACAAGGACGCCTTGTTGGCGCTTCGCGTCGGTTTCGGTTGGCCAGTCGATGTGGTCGCCGCTCCATTCGCATGCGCTACCCTCGATGTTGACCGCCGTGGGCGCTTTGTCTCCCGTAGAGAGTCGTGTCTGCTGCGCTTCCTAATATCCCGCCTTTGTTCTCTGTCGTCGTTGCCGCTATGGGTGGGCGGAGCACTCATAACAGACTTTTTGTACTGTACCATTACCCCCCGCTCCCGCCGATGATACAACCTCTCCACTCTTCCTCCCTCGGCACCAGCGTCAGCATCGGCGCCAGCGTTAGCATCAGTGCCAGCGTTAGCATCGGCACTAGCGTTAGCATCGGCACCAGCATCAGCTTCGGCGTCAGCTTCGGCGTCAGCGTCAGCGTCAGCATCGGCACCGGCGCCGGCATCGGCATCGGCATCAGCATCCCCACTGCTATCTCCGCCTTCACCACTTGTCGTCTTGTGCTGATCATACAGCGCCGCCCAATCCGATTGAACGGGCCACCAGGTCGGTTCTCCAGTCATCACGTCGTGCTGGCTATACTCGCATGATTGGCCACCAGAGTTCGTTCCCGCCAACGTCTTTACGGCAGTTTTCCAAGTCGATTCAAAACCCTGTGATGGATATTGCAGCGCGTACACAGAATTGCTTGTCTTGAGAAACAAGGCTGGTTCCACCCTTGTGCGCCCTTTGTAAGGTTCAATCAACGGTTTTCTGTTGTTAATGCTTACCCGCCGCGCCAGCTTTGGTTCGTCACAAATTCTATTCCGGCAATGTTGCCAAGCTCCACGTACTCGAAGTGGCGGTCTTGCGTTGCCACATCCCAATACCCGGCTTGGAAATGGCCTCCGGATTTGCCAAGAACAGAGGCGATGCAACCGCCCACCTTTACCCTGCGCCAGAAACGCTGTGGCAAACGCCCGGAGGCTGGGAGAGTAAATTTGCTGCCATCTTTCATCGTGAACGTGAAATTCGACATGGTGCGTACTCTCCCTGTAAAGCCAAGTGACGCGATCAGCATGTTTATACGTGTGGCAGCCAATGGCCACTTACAATGGCCGGCCTCAACCGGTGGGAGCCCAATCTCTGGCACCAGAACTATGGTCTCCTGGGCAATATGCACGTTGCCATTTTTGTCGAGAGACATACTTTGGTGTCAAGGCAAGCGTAAAGGAATGTCCTGTGGAGAGCGGCGCAAGATTGACTGCTTGAACCCTGAACGATGTTGACGGGCAAGGGTTCGCAATTTGTCTGTCACGTGAGGTTATCCATTGCAACGTGTCTACCCGCCACACTTGTACGTACTTTGCGCTTGCCTTGCGTCTGTACTAATTTACTTACGTGCTCCAGCTTTGTTTTTTCTATTGACTCAGGGACCGACTGCTTTGCCCACGATGCCCCAGGATAAACAGACTAGTGTGGTGAACTCGAACCACGGTATGAGTCGTGACAATCCTGATGTCGAGGAAGGATTGCTTGCGGAGGAATACTTCTTTCATGTACCAGGCACTCGTAAGTCAGCCGCCATTTTTGATACTGAGTGTGCTTGCCTGACTAGCAGCGACTTGCGCGGGACAGGTTTCACCCGCGTCCTTACATCGTTCGCTTTCTTCGTCCACGGCGCCGCCGTACCTATTGACGTACCCGCCCTTGCAGCTACTGGCTGGAGCGGTGCAGAGGTAGTCGGTGTGGTTGGCACAATTTTTGGCAAGGAAGGGCTGTTTGGGCAGTGCGGGTGGTTCTCGAACTACGATCTCGACTGGTTCTGGGTTCGCCTGACCAACATCGCTAAAGTTGAAGTGCGCTGTGACCCTAGGTTCCGTCGGGGGTGAGTTCTGACCAATTTACTTGCTGTCCGTGTTGCACCAACCGTTATTGCATTGTAGCGATGCCTGCATCTGGATGAGCACACAACACGGCGACTACGCCATGCTGCTACCGCACAAGGACTATACCGACAAGTGGGAGGACACTATATTTTCTCTGGGGGCTGGAGCTCCAACCGCACGGTTTACACAGCTGCCGGCCAAAGGCCCCCGTCCGACATGGTGGCCAGATCGATGGAGAGAGCATTGGCCATTCCCCGAGGAGACGCGTTTGAAGCCCGTTTCCTCCAACGAGATCGAAAACAGCGGCGAGCCGGACGAACCAACGGCGTTCACACAAGTGCCACATGTGAAGTGGAGACGTTTAGGTCCGGCGGGCGACGAACGACGCTCAACCGGTTATGCGTCGAACCTCACTCAACTCGATCCTTGGCATATTGAACCCGACTCTGGGATGTTGCCCACCCGCAGGGCTCTCTCAACCTCAAGCAAAGGCAAGCATAGCGCTGACCGGCCCTTTGCTGATAAGAGTTCCACCAAGCGTGGGCGAGGTCGACCACGCAAGCGCTGATTGATTCGCGTAGTCCATCGTTTTTTATGCTACGCTTCATTTCCTTATCGTTCGTACATGTATATACAGCTTTGATCGTGGGGTGAACCTAATAGAAATCCTCTGCACTGGAAGTCGGGGCGAGATGTTCTTTGGAGAACTCGAGAGGATCATTGGGATTCTAAAGACTTTGTGTAAATAAGCCACTTGATGATCTGGAAGAGCATACAGCCACCACTGAACAAGATTATCGAAGATTATGTGCGCAGCGATTCTTTAGAGTTATCCCCTGCCATATGGATGGCACAATTGGATCAGAGCGAAGAGACGCTCAGTCCAACTTGCACTTAACCACGATCCCGCCACCACCGTCGATCCCGCCCCGCCTCCTGCCTCCTGCCTCCGCCCTTCCTCACTTGGAAAATACTTAAACTATAGTAATTTTATGTGCGCTTTCCCTCCGGGACACTCGGAAATTGACGAAGACGCTGACGCGCGTAAGAAAGTACGACACGTAGGTAGGTGTCTTGCCCTCCCTGGCTTGGGGCTACAACTTGTCTTCTCAGGACCATTTGGACATGTCAAGTACGGTTTTATGTCCTTGTTCCAAGCCGCCTTTTTCGCTCGACTTCTGGACTGCAGTGAACCTGACGCCAGCTCGGAGCTGGATTTCGGAGATCTGGCTGATATGGACGACACGCTTGACCAGATGGCTCAGAATTGGAGGTCGATGATGTGAATTTTGGTATCCCTGATGTTGACGAAGACGTAGACGAGCCAGTTCAATTAAACTTTGACGAAGAGCTCGAGCAAGGTCCTGGAGACGATAATGATGCCGAGCCAGACTTTGTTGCCTTTGAAGAGCCTGACATCATTCGAAGTGCTTATGTTGACGCCTTTGTTAAAAAAAACTCGTTTTCGCACAACTCGTGAGGCACTCAAACACCAGCTGAAGTCGGCTCGACGTACTATCTCCGCTACCCCAAACATCTCGCAACCTGATATTGCCAAAATGGCCCAAACTATCCAAACAGCCGAAAAGCGACTTGGGCTCTCTACCAGCGACATTATTACGACTTATACTCTTTGCCCCGTCTCCAAATGTCGATGTGACCCTGCCTATATTGTGGATACCGATCAGCCTACTTGCGTAAATGGTGGATGCACCGATACTTTATTCACCAACAAAATTCTGGCCTCTGGTAACCGACGACAAGTTGCTAACTCGACTTATTCTATTGGTTCGTTAAAATTCTGGATTCGACGGGTGCTCTCACAACCTGAATGGCGGAACTGCTTCAAAACTGGAGAACTGGGCCAGACGACCACGAGGAGATAACAGAACCCATCTCGGCGGATGAATGGAGGGGACCACGCTTGATGAGCACGCACCCCTAGGCAATATACCCTCTGGTTACGCTTGGCGTGAGTGTCACACTGCAATGGAGCGTGTGTCTCTTGATCGTGACGAAGCAGAGGGTTGGTCATATAGCTTGGTATTGCACCACACAAGACTGGCCGCTGCGATTGTCTAGTTTTCTCTGGGTGCTCCAGAATCTTTCTCCACACTGCCTGGAAGGTCTTCCATGACCCACTGATTACCAGCTCTACCAGCGAGTCATCCCTGGTCGTCTGGGTGATAACGGAAAGGTTTGACGCATTCTTTGAGGGTTGAACAGATACGCTCCAACACCCGCTCCACAAAGGGAAGCTGGCCGTTTCAATTGCTGCCCCAGTCTGGGTACGCACTGGCAAAACCAGTCGCAGGATTGGCAAGATGAGTGGGGAAAATGTCGCGGGAACCGCTGGGAAAGAAATAAGGTGGTTTATGGCGGTTTTCAGAAGTCGGAGTCAAAAGATTTAGCCTTGAACGTGGAAACCGTTGTTCCAGCAACCAAGGTGGAGCATGAGAAGCTATCAAAGATGTAGATACGCAGCTGAATTCGCCTCAACCAGGCGAACATTTCTATATACATATCATTTTAGTAGCATGAGTTTCAGCCAAGTCATGGCCGAATGGGCACACCAGCGTGAGTGCACACCAATCACGACATTACTGGGCTTTTCACTATGAAAAAGCGGCCCGTGACCCGGGCCCCTTGACCATGCTTCCGCTTGCAAATTTGGTGCTCATGGTGTTGATTCATTTATACTTATCAATTTAAGAGACGCTGCTAGGATACAGGCTGCTGGACAAGTGTAAGATGGAGTAAATCCGAGACTTGGGTGGGCATTCCCCAAGTATGTGAGAGCACTATGTATTTGCCGATTAGTTCGATTGCCGCATCACGGACTGTAGGTGAACTGTCCGAAAGGTGGCTTTCAACTGCGTGGTGAACGTTGGGCTACAAGACGGCCGGTTGCATCCCAGAACCATGTAAAATTGTGCGCCCACCTGTTTGAGGATAGACGGGCCTTTGGCAACTATTAGTCCTGGAGAACGGTGCCTTGGTGCGCACGAACACAGCAGGTGCGTCGGGAGACATGCTAATAGCACCAAGTATAGACTCGGAAGCGTTGTGCAAGCTCTGGGTGCCGCCGAAACACTCCGCAAAATCGTCGACACATTTAACTTCTGTGTCCGTCCCGCACAAAATCGGTAAGTACTTTGTCATATACACAGTTTGAACCTACCCAGCTTCGAACATGTCATGCTATGACACGTTTGTTATACACTGCCATATGCCAAGTATGGAGCGCATACACCTGGGTCAAAACCAGAAGTTTGTCTTTGCTGTCTTGATTGCTGATTCAAGCCTGTTGAGGTGCGTGCAGATGCGTTCCCTGTTACCCCCGACACTGAAAGCACTTTTAGTGGGATTTGTTTAGCACCACCTCGCGGTCACTAAGTGCCTTTAATAGCCTTTTCGACAAATGAATTTACTTGAATTGACTGGCTTTGAGCTTCATATCTGGCAATTACAGGGGACACCCAGAATCTTCTCCATAATCCACACTCGTTGCGACTCATAGCTAGCAAAAAAGGCGCAAACAAGTCTGGGTGTCGTAAATCGCAAACGATGCACGGATGTTGAGCCTTCCAACGCATCGAGAACTTGGATTCGACCGTGTTCTTCTTGTCCACGGCGCTAGCCTGACTACCCTCGCTAGCAACCCACTGGGCCTAAAATAAGCCACAGGACTAATGCAACCACAGATAATACAGTTCAACGCGTCCGTGGCCTTGAGCCAAACCCGGTCAAGAAAACCATTCGGTTGTTGCGAGATTTTGACAACAACCTACCGCCATAGCACCTGACAATTGAAGGGTTTAGCTGGGAACTGGAGAGATTGAACGAGACACGAGGCAGTAGGTCATCCGTGATATAAATAAAGGAACATGAGCCGGCTATATATATGTGAGAGGTGGCCGATAAGATTTTGAATGTGTGGTTGGCGATACGACCCTGAGTGTACAGTAAATGCAGCAATGCAGTGCTACATCTCTCACGTGATTTAGTGATTGCACGAAATCGCGTTCCAATTTAGACCCCCGGAGTGACCTTGCAGAAGCAAGGTTATTCTTTACCAAACAAGAAAATTCAGGGCCTCGACGCCAAAACGCCTACCCGGGTACCACACACATAGGAGGGGAGTTATTTATGCATGGTATATATCATTAGAATTGCCTCGCTGAGGCGATCACGGAGGTGGAATTAGATTTTTAATACAATAAGCTTTGGCCGCATACATGAGGCACAGGGGTTGTGCAAGTGGCCGGACACACTTGAGGGCTGCTATTTAAGTTCTGGTGAGTCGAATAGCATGTCCATATGCTATAACGACATGGTGTGAGCTACGAGTTTGATAGCTCACCGTGCCGTCGAGTGGTGCCCAAAACAAGGGGCAAAATAGCACACGCAGTGTAAACGATATAAGAAGATAGTCTATTAAGCAAAACGGGGTACATGCTATATACTAAACTAACAACAAAGGCGATACCGTAGACAACGGTATATGCGCATACAATGGAGTTAAGCACGTATAAGTGAAACGCTAGCTATGTTACTAATTGTTCTATGCTAAGCGAACACCGTAGGTGTTCGTACAATGGTATCGCTTTACTGAATTTAACAATAGGTATCTTGCATGTGTGTCGAATTGATTTTATTACACCCGTTCTGTTGTTGTGCTAAGCATAAAATTTGCCACTTATTTCTCGTTTCTCGTACACGCCAATCGCATACGTCAGGAAAGCGTCGACATCAGTTGCAGCTGGTTGCAACCAGCTGCAACCGCTTATTTTGCGGAAACCTGCCAAAAATTCTGGCGCTTGGTACGACGGGTTACGATAAGGGCATCAGGTGCCAACACCGGCCCAGCAACTGCCATAACTGGTTATGGCAGTTGTACTAGTGGCTTCGGCAAGTGTTGTAACTAGCTGCAACTCACACGGAATCAATTGCAGCTGGTTGTAGATAGGTCCTGTGTGACACAACTAATATGCATTTAATCCAGTTTCATTGTGACCATACAGGCTGAAAATGCTGTATTAATCAACCCATCTCATTGCATGCACTGCTCAAGTGTTCTACATCTCCGTGAAAGCCAAACCAAACCAGTTATGTAGTAAATAATACTGTAGCCATGCATGTAATTGCATAATCGAGATGCGCACCATACAGCGCAGGCTGTAGCAAGGGACAGGAGGGAGGGCTTGGGATTGTAGTGTGTTAGCTTGATCGAGCCAGTATCAGGGGTTTCTAAGACTTACAGCTCGCAAGCCACGAGTCGAAATGGAACGGGAATTGTTGAAACAAATGGTTTCAATATGTAAATAACGCAGTGAATAAAGGCGTATGAGCTCAGTAAAGGCCCGATAAAAGATATGAAGGACAATAGTCGAAAGTTGCAAGTCGCTGATAGACAGCCGACTGTTTCATTCAAGTTATATACATGCAGGTACGGGGTTTCTACGGACTGTATCTAATGTGTACACGCATGTAAGTACAAAAGGGGACGGGAGCGAAGCGAACGGAGACAGATAGGAGAATAAAACGGAATAAATGCGATCTTTACTCGGTCGGGTTCAACAGGAATTGCAGTGAAATAGACTAACATCAGCATAACGAAGGCAAAATCAATACCCCATCAATGAAACAAACCTCAATGAGTATTATTCAGATCTGTCGACTGCCTTGCCACGGATGAAGCACTCTGAATTGGCCAGGATGTCAAGCCACCAGTAAAAGTTACACTGTATATGAGATGTAACGACAGGCCTACCCATATTTGAAGGCTATGGAATGGAATGGAAGCACAAAACCATAGCGTGGTGGTGGCGGATTGATAGAGGAGGTCCAAGAGTAAGCTGATTAATAGCTTCAGTGCCCAAGCTGTTGTTCAGGGGAGGCCAGTTTGACTTGGGGTCTTTTAGTACAATGGGGGTATGCATGTATATGCATGTATTTACAACTAACAGACACCTAATAGCCATAGTATATGCATCTTCCACTGTCGTTCATTGGTGCCAGTAGAGGGGCTAGCAGGTGCAACCCCCCCAGAGCTGAAAATGGCTGCATATAGCTAGAACTGATTTTTGGTATCAGCAAGGATTCTACAGCTGGTTGCAACTGGTTGCAGCAGGGCGGAAACCAGTTATCTGCGGGAACCGGTTGCAACCCTGTGTCCTTTTTCCTGACGTACAAGTCCCCGTGGAGTAAGGAATGGTCCCCCATATCTTCTCCATGGTCCATATGAGCAGAACACCCAGTTTTTCGTATTTGCCCCACTAC
>WSTK01000664.1:0-18114 GCA_019616945.1 Ceratobasidium sp. 414 | reverse complement strand
TGTGGCTTGAAACTTTGCATACCAATGTTAATCCATATGCTGCAGCCTGCTATGGGAGCCGATTTTTGTATTTCCATTTGTTTCATGTATTTACATTAGAAAATGTGATGCTTGTCACACGATTCCCTCGGCGCTTAGATAAGGTTGGTTACATCTGAGTGGTTCCTTCCTTACCAGCCGTCGCACAAGCTCGACTCTCGCTCCACAAACTTGTACAAGCACTGGACAAACACGGCTGAAACCAGAAACCACTCTGACGCAGACCAAATCGGTGAATCACCTGACACAGACCAAGCGCCGGCCCTCGGACCACGATAAAACCTCCCAGCGAGTGTCGAGCGTCGTGCGACGGCTGGTTACGAGCCTACCTGGCCCAGTGATGAGCTTCCTTAACGCCGCTGCAAATAGTGTCACGTGACATGAAGCTGCATCACAGGTTCGGGAGCGGCTTGTCTGAGTTTGCGATCACCTTCTGTCTCGGCAAGATCTCGTGGGCTCGGTCGACTTGTTGGCCTACGCTTAGGCACGCCAGTCCGTTCCAATGAGATCTGGCCTGTGTGCGATTACGTTGCAGCCAGTAGAAATACGTCGTGAACATGCTGTAAAATTTTCCTCGTCCTACCCGAAAAATGCAAGCAAAACCTCGGGCAAGCCATCCCGACTTTATCGGCTTGCCCCGTTCGGCCATCTCATTCTTATGGACATTCGGCCTGGTCTCGTGATTCTTCGAACAGGGACACCTGGTCTATCTGGCTGTGCTCAGGGGGGACTGGATTGGAGACCACGCCCGAGAAGTTCGGACACCGCTCGGGCTAATTTCCAATTGAATCTCTTTATAACTCGGCCTCCTCTGCCTGCCATCATGCATCTCGGCTTTACGCCCCGTTCACACAACACCTACCTAGCCATTCTTGACCACGAGCGGCGGTTTAAGCCTTACTTTATACATCCTCCCGCACGACAAATATGGGCAATATCCCCAGCGTCTCGATCAACCAAGCCCAGGAATATGCAACGCTCATGAATCTTGTTTATCTCGCGGGCGGCTATATTGCTCTCCAAGCTCTTTTATTCTCTTATACACATCTCCGCAAGCTCCTCTCGCCACTTCGCCATCTCGCTGGGCCACCGAACGACAGTCTTATATTTGGCAACGTAAAGCAAGTATTCGGGGCCCCACTTGGGGTAATGCATGAAGAATGGATGGAGAAGTATGGCCATACATACACATTCCGTGAGCTTCTACTGGTGCGTGATTTGGTATCACAGCGTGCTTGTTATCTAATCACGATATTTGTAGGCTTACCGACTTTTTACCGCCGACACCCGGGCCCTTGCCTTGTGAGTTGAGTATATCAGTAAGTCCTTGTTAAGCTCTCATGGACATGCTTGTTTTCCTGCAGTGTCTTGACCCAAAGCAACTCGTTCCCGAGACCGGAACTTCTCAGACGTAATTTTGGGAACAACCTGGGCAAAGGTATGTTTATGCTCGACCCATTATAGACGTTGTTTTGATTCTCTCATAGGACTTTTATATGCTGAGTTCGATATGCATAAGCGCCAGGTGAGTTCTCGTTCTCCCTAGCTTTCGGCGGCCCATGGCTGATATGATCGTGATAGCGTCGCCTCATGGTAAATAGGATTAATCCCTCGTCTTATAGAACCCTGACCGCTGTCGCAGAACCCGTCCTTTGGTCCGCCACAAGTCCGCGCACTCGTGCCAGTGTTCTGGAATAAAGCCAACGAAGTACGTACTTACTCTACAAGGCACGATGGCACTCATCGACCGAGAATCTGGAAACAGCTCAGGGATATCTGGTTAGACATGATGAAAGGAAGCTCACAAGGATCTGCCGTCATCAATGTATTACCCTGGCTCACTCGCGCCACACTTGACATCATTGGGGTTGCAGGTACGGCGTTTTTCGTTTTTATTTATTTATTACCGCTGTCTGGAAACTGAGATATCCTGCGATGGACTAGGATTTGATTATCATTTCAATTCTCTTGCGAACGAGGACGAAGATGAACTGGCCAAGGCGTTCGCGAAGATCTTCCAAGCTGGTCAAGAGTTGACACCATCTAGCTTCTTGAAGAACTTCATTCCCGGACTCCGCCTTCTGGTGAGTTTGTTCGATTAAAAACTTGCATCCACTCAAAATTCTCCTTGTCAGCCCGATGCACGTAGCGAGAGGCTCAAAACGAACAAGGAAATGTGAGTGACCGCGCTTCTCCGAACATGTAATATATACTCATTTAAAATTATTAGTATGAACCGAATCGGAAAGAGGCTCGTTGAAGAGAAGAAGGCAGCCTTGACTGAGGAGCAAAAAATTGGCTCAGCCGCTCAAGGTCGCGACTTACTTACCCTTCTCATAAAGTCAAATATGGCGTACGAGAACGAGGGTCAACGGATGTCTAACGAAGAAGTACTTGGCCGTGAGTCGCCTCTCATTTTATCGTGCCTCATCCTGACTTGATGTTTTCTTCGTAGAAATCGCGACATTCCTGGTAGCTGGCCATGAGACAACTGCTACAGCCACTACTTGGGCACTGTACGCTCTCACTAAACACCCGGAATGCCAACGGAAGCTTCGCCAGGAGCTTCTTGACTCCGGACTCGGCGATGAGCCAAGTATGGCCGAGCTCGACAAACTGCCTTACTTGGATAACGTTGTTCGTGAGACCATGCGAATTCATCCTGCTGTTGCGTCGACGGTTCGCCAGGCAGCGCATGACGCGCAGATTCCTGTTTCCAAAAGTTTCAAGGATCGATATGGAGTTGAGCAGACGCATATTAGGTATGTACTGGTAGGCTTGACAAACTTGAACTATTCTGAAACAATGGTACCAGTGTTCGGAAGGGCGACACTATCCTCATTCCCATTCTAGTCATGAACCGCAACAAAGACATCTGGGGTGAAGACGCGACCACTTTCCGGTAGGTACTCCTAAAATCTCGAGTAACCTTTATGCTGATCTGCGTCTACTTCAGCCCTGAACGGTGGGATAGTTTGCCCGAGCATGCTAAAGATATGCCTAGCGTCTGGGACCATCTCATGACGTGAGTTATGAGCGGTTATATGCATACCTCGTCCATCCTGAACCCAATCCCTTTAGATTCATTTCAGGGCCACATGCTTGCATTGGGTTCCGCTTCGCAATCATCGAGTAAGGCGTGTATTTGTACGTCCGATCCCAAACACTAATTGAGTTTTCATTTCAGGATGAAGGCACTGCTTTACTCTATTATCCGGGCCATTGAGTTCGAAATCGACCCTAAGATTGTGATTGAACCCCAAGCAGGGTAAGCTCATCCGTATGCTCGCACTCTCTGCCATGGAGCTGAGCACATTAATTACAGTATTGTGATACGCCCGCGCGTCGCTTCTGAACCTGAGAATGGGAACCAGCTGCCGCTACTCTGCAAGCCTGCCCTTGCCATATAAATGGACCAGACAGAAACCTGTAACCCTAACTCTCGTTGTCTCATTGTCCCTGTATAATAAACCCCCTGTACAATGTGTCAAACCGTGTATTGTCAAGCAGGCTAAATGGATTATTTCACACGCAATATCACTAGACCTCGAGATTCGACGCTGTGGGAAGCTTTAATTTTTCTGAAGGTTGTTAATTAGTACAGTGCGGAGCGTATCCAGTGGCTGGCAGCGTCTCCGGTAGTCTTGCATATAAACCGAGGTCTCTCGAGATAACAAACCCGTTTTCAAGGTTCCCTGACACCGGGTCTCAAGTGTTTGGGAAAAGGGAAGCGCTTCCTGAGGGCGATGAATCAATGAGCCGTCCAAGGGGATTATGGACCGAGATCGTGATTGTGAACGCTTCACCAATTTTGAAACATATTTTCGATGTCGTGTATAGATTGCACGCCCTTCGTATACTTCTCAGCCCTGGGCATATCAGAGTCGATCACGTAGGGCAATACTTCGTGACACTGGACATTCCCTACTCCCTCGCAGTTTTTACGCACAAACTCTGAGGGGGACGCACGTTGTTCGAATCTCACACCTAAACCAAACTATTCTCATTTTGTCTGAAAGGAGCCCAATATAACCTGAATGTCTGTCTGCGCCGGGATAAACCCCCAGGGCATCTTTATCCCAGCCGTGGGATGGCTGCCAATCGATTGAAGGGCGGCCTCAAGCAGAAGGTAAATTCTAGACAAGGATATAAACCGAAAACAATGTACGAGAGGAAGATATATCATCAATGGGGACTGGCTCAACAAATGCCGGTGCCCCGGACGTGCATGCTATATTATGTCCGTGGCGTCAACACCTCCTCCATTTCTCCTTTGTATCCACGCAAAGGCTAATGCCCGCTATAGGGGTTTCCGAAGGTGTATGCGCCCCGCACGCCGTGGAGCTTGACTTCCCACTAAGCAACCAATCAGTACCCTAGTTGTCCTCGTTTTTCATCCATTCACCGTAGTACTGCTGCTTTTCCCAGGCTCACCGGGATGTGGAATTACGTCCAATTCGGCTGCTAGGCTCAGGTACTTCTAAAGCTAGGAACTGGACCAGGTCAGTGCCTGACCAACGTACAATACCAGCGTCAATGGTGTAGATACTGTTCGGAATCGATTGGGACATCGTGGTTTTGAAACGTGTGAGTTGAGAGAAAGATGTAGAAGAATAACTCGTGGGGGTGGAGTATCCGACAGACTCGGATGCATGCTACGATATATCTGGTATGCGGCGCATCGCGTGAAAACATTGGGGCCGCTTCTGAGTTGGAACTCGGTCTTAAGGTTGGTTTCATTTACTGCGCTTTTCATTATTCTTTGTCAAACAAGAAAATTCAGGGCCTTGGCGCCAAAACACCCACCCGGGTACCACGCACGTAGGAGAAAAAACATTTATGTATGGTACATGTCACTAGAATCGCCTCGTTGAGACGAACACGGGGGTATAATTGGATTTTTAATACGATATGCTTTGACCGCATACAAGGCGCACAGGGGGTGTGCAAGTGGCCGGATACGATTGAGGGCGGATATTTAAATTCTAACAAGGCGAATAGCTTGCCCAGACGCTATAATGATATGGTGGGAGCTACAAGTTTGATAGCTTGCCGTGCCGTCGAGTGGTGCCCAAAACGGGGGAGGGGGTCGTTGGCGCTTATGCATTTTGCCCGTTGTTTTGGGCACCGCTCGACAGTACGGCGAGCTATCAAACTCATAACTTGCACTATGTCACTACACAATTTCGGTCATACATTCTATGTCAAATTGGAAGAATGCAGCCGGAGAAACATATATGTACAAATCAAAGTTCGGGATACACAGACGAGCACCATAAATTGCTTGGAGGCAAAAAAAAAAAAGTCTACGACAGAATATCCGTTTCACTGTCTCGTACGAACGAAAAGGAGCGTCAAAGACACTATAAAACTAAAGAGGAATAGTACGGTCCACAGGGCATAGGCATATAAGTTAATGCCGCTGCCGTCGTTTACAGCTTGCGGCTGCCACGAGTCATAACGCCCCGCCCGTGCTGGGTTCCTGCTTCGCGGTGACGTCGGAAGATTGACTGGTTGAAGCGACCAGGTGTATCGACTCCGACGCTCGAGCTAGAGGAGAAGTTGGAGACTCGAGTACGGGAGACGGGGTGGACGAGATAGACGGTGTTTGTTTATTGGGGGGAGGGAACCAGCGCGAGAGCTCCTGTCGATATGTCTCGTCGTATAACCAGCGAATAAGGATAGCTTCTAGTGCTTTCCGTTTCACAGGTTTGGAGAGGTAATCTGACATTCCCACTAAATTGAACGTAAGTACGAACAAATATCATAAAAGCGGTAGCGGTACTTGCCCTTCAAGCATTTCTCTCTATCCCCTCGGATCGCGGATGCAGTCATCGCGATGATTGGGACAGAACGCATCTCGACAGAATCCAGCTGTCGAATGTACATTGTAGCTTCATATCCATCCATCTCCGGCATCTGTCTTACCATGTCAGCCCCATGCTCCAATATTAGAGACACAACCACCGCACGCACCTGACAGTCCATCAGTACCAAATCGTACGCCCTTTTCTCCATCGCAGCCAACACCTCTCTCCCGTTATCCGCCGCCTCAGCATTGAAATTCATTTTTCGCAGCGTCTTGAGCGCAATCTGCTGATTAATTAAATTATCCTCAGCAACTAGGATCCAGATCCCTTCACGCGGTCGCTGCAACGATCCCGCAGGTCGTGGAGCCATCCCGTTAACCATATTCGAGCCAAGGAGACCATTGCCGTTCATAATATTCATCGACGAAATAGCGCTGCCTGGTCCAAGTGGGAGCGGCATAACCGCGCCTGGTTCGGGCGGCGCAACAGGATTTGCGGGGTCTTCCCCAGACGCGGCTTCGGGAGAAAGTGAGCGCACAGATTCGGAGGCCTCTTCATGTGCTTTTTTGAATGGGATGGAGAACCAGGCGCATGTGCCATGGCCCTCTTCCGAGTCGAGGCCAATACGACCACCCATCAACTCTACCAGCTGAGAACACTATTAGGCCAGCCCTGTTATGATTGTGGTCATGCTTACGTTTTTACAAATGGTAAGCCCAAGTCCAGTGCCACCATACCGCCTGGCAGTGGACGAGTCCGCTTGTGAAAACGGCTGGAACAGTTTTTTTCGAATTGAATCTGCGATCCCAACTCCCTCATCTTCAACCGAGAACCGAACGCGGACAAGTTCAGAATCTTCCGATTCCTCGATCGCTCGCAAAGCAACCGAGCCACGAGAAGTAAATTTGATAGAGTTGGTGAGTAGGTTCGTGAGGACTTGTCGGAGCCGGCCTAGGAGACAAATTTCAGCCGGTAAACTATAGGTATATGCGCAAACGTACCAGGATCTCCCATGACACGACCTGTGTATTCCAGATGCACCTCGTCCTTGAAAGTGAGTCCCTAAAATCCCTCGGTTAGCCCGATCCGCGAACAAGTGTATAGACTCGCCTTTTTCGCTGTTGCGAATGATAACATCTTTTTGGTATCCAGTATAACAACTCCCAACGAGAATGGCGTGTCGTCGATATCTAATTTCCCCATTTCGACCTCTGCATTCCGAAGAAGTCAACTCGGGGCATTGCACAACAAGGTCTACTCACTGGAAAAATCAAGGATGTCGTTTATTACGCTTCGGAGCCGAGTTGATTATTATTGAGTGTAGACACGGGCAAGCTGAAACATACGTCAAAAGTGCATCCGCCGATCGTTGAATGTTCTCTGCAATCCCTCTCTGTTCCGGATTCAAACTCGTATCGCATAGCAGCTCGGACAAGCCGATCACACCCGCGATTGGCGTTCTAGAACCATGGTTTAAGTCGAAGAATACGCATTTAAGGCTAGGGTGATGAACGCACCTTATTTCATGAGACATATTGGCCAAAAACTGGGATTTGAGCCTGCTCGCCTCCTTGGCCGCCGTCTCGGACGCCAGGAGCCTCGATCGTTCAGCAAACGACTCGCGTAGTCGCACTTCGGCTATTTTTCTGCACCTCTGGTTGTGGGTTGCTCCTAATCCACATATTTCGAGTAACTTACCGGTCCGTGATATCCTACCGCCCAGAAAACTGTCAACAAGAGCCTCAAGTTCAGATTTACTTCGAGGACGTACCATCGAAGCTCCAACAACGCCCACAACCTCCCTCTCTCCCTCTGCATCCAGCACCTCCACCCCCGCACTCTGGTTTCCATCCCACTCCTTCCTCAGCGGCGTATACTGCGTTCTAAACCACCGCCCCTCGATCTCCATCTCCTGCACTACCTTCTCTCCGGAAAACGCCTTTTCCAACGCAGCTTGGATTAAGCTGGGGTCCCAAGCTTCGTAGATCGACTTTCCAAGCATCGAATTGTTCCGGCGCCGAGAGTGGTGTGTGTGCGAATGGGATGAGGTTTCAGAGCGTGGGTGCACCGCAAGGTCCGACGAGGAGTGATCCGAGCGGGAGGACGAGGACGAGCCTTGGGGCGAACCCATCAGCCCCAGTTGACGCACGCCAGGCCCTTCAGCCACCGTGATCTTCATATCTGTCGGAATTCTAATCAGCTAGATATACCTTCCCACTCTTACTCTAAACTCGCCTAGGTCCACGGCCCAAAGCGTAACAGCCGCATGGTTCAACGTCGCCTGCAACCGTTCCTGCGCCCTCCGTGAACCGGCGAGCGCCTCGATTGTATCGTGTATATCCGTACACGTCCCGAGCCACTTGATGATCTGTCCCCGAGAGTCACGCACGGGCACGGCGCGGCCGACCATCCAGCGCCAGGCGCCGTCGCGTCGACGGCACCGGTAATTGGTTTCGTACATATCCCCGGTGCGGAGGGCGTGGGACCATGCGCGGGCTGGCAAACGTTGAAATGAGAATGGGGGAGAAATGCATTAGCACCAGTCTATAAGCCGCAAACTCAAACTCACACGCCGCTGGCATATCGTCCGGGTGAAACTGCCCCTGCCATCCAAGTCCGGCCGAATCGTGTGCGTCAGCGCCAGTATAGTCGTACCAGCCTTTGTCTGCGCGTCGGTATCGCGGGGACAACCGAACACGTTGTTTTCGGCAACGTTGTTAAATGAAAATAGAGTTGTGGTGATGTCATATCATAGAGTTAGTCAACCACGTTGCCGGCCGAAAGATGGCCAAGTGCCGAGGAACACCGGCAATCAGCCGAGAGTGAACAGTTGGAGCGCCACACCGGTGCCACGTTACGTATCGCCAGAGCGAGCGTCATAGGTTATACGTGTCCCAGTTGGATTTGTCGTGAGAAAGTCAAGTGAGCACAAGGCAGATCGTAGAAGAACCGGTTTCAGTCCCCGAAGTGCATGCATAGAAGTGCGAACATCCAAAATAAGGACATAGTCAGCTCATCGTTCATTATATTCCAAGACACTCACTATAGTACGTATGATACCCATCCGGCCGTGTCGTCCAAACCAGTTGGGGTAGACAGTCGCAGATCTGTTCAAACTCTGCTCATCCGCACCCGCATTTACGTCAGTTCAAACCCGTCGGCGAGCATAAATCGAATCAATGAGAGAAGCTACCCACGCATATCACTCTCGACCCTCGCACTCTCTATCCTCTCCCGCTCGCACTGCGTTATGTCCCGAATGGTCATCACCCCACCGACGAGTTCACCCCGCGCATCTCGTACCGGGCGGGCGGAGAGTTCGAGGATGACACGGCTGCCGGTAAGGGGGACTGCCCCTCCTTCTTGTTCTTTGGGCGGGAAGGCGATTGAATCGGCGGTGCGAGAGTCGGAGGTGGCTTTCGGTGTGTCATCCGCGGGAGGAACAAGCGACGAATCATTTTCGGACATCGAGACCGAACCTTGTGCCGAAGACAGGGAAGTGAACGTCGTAGCTGGTGAAATAGCTTGCACCGTCGAACTCTCCCCATCCCCAGAGCCGGACACGGAACTACCCTCTCCCTGCCTTCCATTGATTTCCGCTTCCAAGCCAGCCGCGCTCGCCCTCCGGCTCTCCGTAAGTCCATCAGAAGACCCGTCCTGACGAACACCTCCACATTTGAATTGATGGACCACCTGGCCGAGGATCGCGGCTCGGTAGAGAGGATGTTGCGTGCGAGAAAGTTGGTGGGAGAAGGAGAGGTTTGTGAGTATTAGGGGTGTCTGAAACGGAGATCCTGAAGTTTTCCCGAGAGGTGGAGAAGGGGAAGGGGAAGTTTGGATCCTCGGACGGGAAGGCACAAAGTCGGGGAAACAGTCTTGAGACAGGGGATTTGTCGTAAAGTACGGATTGACGTTCTCCCCCCCATCGAGCACCGGTGGAGCCGACCCAACTTCATCGTTTTTGTCCCTCTCGTTCTCCTTCTCGAAGAATACGACACCCACCTCCGCCCCTCGTAGCCCCAACACGTCTATGCACTGCTGGTTCCGCACGCCAACTGCCCCATCCGCGGACAGCGCAAACACAGCCGTGTCAAGCGCGTCTATGACGCCATCGCGGAGGATATCCGCGATCGAATTTGGGGGTGGAGAAGGGGTGCACGATAAGCGTGATGGCGAGCTTGACGGGCGCGGGGATGGGGCGGACGGGGGCCTTTCAGGAAGAGGCGGTGTCGGCATGTGGGTGGAAAATGACGTTCGTGGGGGGAGTTCGAGCGGAGTGGTAGAGAGCTCAGCTTGCTGGGGAAGGTCTTTGCGTCGGATTGTTCCCACGGATGCTGCTTTGCGCCCAACGTCTCGTAACGAAATCGTGTAGAAGCATTCGTGGATCATGATTATGCGAGGGGCGGGGTTTGCGCTGACGGGAGATTTAATTGAAGTGTACATCTTTTCCCAAATGTTAGAAGAAATATTACCAGAAATTGGAGAATAGTGACTCACTGGGTCGTCGGTCGGATGCCAAGCCGCCACACTCATATCCACCCACGTTCGTTCCGCCTTTAACCGCCTAATAACCACATCCCCGCCTCCGCCTCCAGCTCTCTGCGCTGCCTCGTTCAGCGCCAACATAAACCCCTGCCTCGACTCCCCCTCCACCGCCCACAAATGGTCCGTGCTCCGCCCGACGACATCGGCCGCGCCCACGCCAAATAATCGTTCTGCCGGCCTTGAGACGACTCGTACATGCCGGTTCGAGTCGAGGACGAGCAGCGGGTCGGGCGCGAACCGGAGTCCGCGCATCGCTTCATGCAGGTCGAGCATGGTGGTGGCCAAGGAGAGAAAATGGTAAGACGTCACAAATACAAATCCCCCGAGGTTACACAGTGGTTACACGTGATGACACATGATGAGTCATACTGCTGTTTTGGGATAAATCATGATCGCCGATCACGGTAGTGATTATGTCTACCCGATAAATAATTTAACCGGGGCCGAGATCCTGCCTCTTGGGTATAAGATAATGCCAGAATCAAATGGGAAGATCCATATGTGAGGTTGATTCGACCAACGGATTTATGGCAGTTTTGGGGAGGTTGCGTGAGCTGGAAATGACAAACCAGCAACTTGCCCGATTATGCGCAACATGCATATATCCACCTTAAAAATTTACAGTAGCTCATAAGTGCATGTTTTCCACTCTTAACGATAGCCCAAATCGAAGGCACTTCACCAATACACATTGACTCGGTCACGTTCCCCTCCAAAGCTCTTTGGAGACCTTGGTACTACTGAACCGGCAGGTAGCTCGGTATGAGTTCCCCCCGGCAATAGCGCCCAAGGTCAACGCCTTGCTCATCATTTATCTACGAGAGGTATTGCGCTTGCTTCTGGTAAACCAAAATAAGGTAATCTCGGAATCCTCGCGAATTGAGAACTCCTATATCACACCGCCCGGGTTGCGGGGTGATGATTGTCCAGCATAGCCAACGCGAGAACGGCGGACCGACCATGCCGCGACTCCCTTCCCCACAGCCCATGGGACCCTTTCTACTCAAAAGATAAAAGGTCAGAACTTTGTCGCCTACTTGCCTTGGACCGCCTCTTCCAACCACTCGACTTCTCATGTTCAATTTGAATTCAATCCATTTGTAATAAAGATGATTCCCCCAGGTGGCCCAGCCGATTGTGTAAAGTATTGTCTATAATACTCACGGATCACTAATATGGGCCATGATTCAGTGTGCCAGTCAGAACTTTGGTACGTTTCCCAAATACCAACAAGACCTACGGGATTTACATGAGTGTCATTACTCAGATACAGCGAGCTAACGAGTAAGGCTTCAGTACAAACCATTCAATTATCCCCCCGTAGAGCGACAACACTGATAGGATGGTGGATGAACAAGTCGATCTGGATTCAAGCTCGGCTCCCTCCCATGATCCACCCAGTACTCGGTTACTAATTGAGATCGAGGTGGGAGATATCTCTGCGGAGAACATCCCCCGAAAGATTCGGGTGGACCCTACTAAAGACACAGGAACACTATTTGCCGCTTCTCCGAAAAAATCATCCCAGTGGCCCTTGCGATTGGGTATTATAAACAGGCCTTGAACCCACTCCCAGGGGTCACGCTGATACATGCGACAGACTGCGGTGTTTAAGCCGTTCATACAAGCATAGGTTCCAGCAGACAAGCCAATTGAGCGACCTTGACGAAGCGATATCCTACCATGAGTCGTCAATTTCCCTGACCTCGCCTAATGACAATGATAGATATTCATCCCTGAGGGACTTAGGTACTCTCTTCTTGAACTGTTTTCAGGTTTTAAGCCGGGTCGAGGATATTGAGCGGGGGCTCGTTTTTTATGAAAAAGCAACTTTCCTGCTTATCCCTGATGGGCACCCCAAACTATTTTTGTCACTCCACAATCTCAGCGTGCTTTATCGATCTCAGTATGAGCGTTTCGACGAGCTGGCGGACGTTGACCGAGCAATCGATCTGCAAACTCAGGCATTCTCAATCTGCAATGGTACTAGTGAAGCTCATGGGGCCCGCTCAGTCAGCTTGCTGGCTTACTGATGTTGCGATTCAACCAGCCGGGCTATTCCTCCGATATCGACAAGGCGGTATTCTGCTGCAAGAGGATATTATCGGCCGCCCCCGATGAGCACCCAGAAAAGGTTACGTATCTAAGTAATTTCAGTATGGCCCTAGAGAGTCGATCAAAGCGTCAGAATGACTATGCGGACCTTGACGGGGCAATTGCTTGCTGTCAGAAAGTCATCACTCATGCCAGACGACCATGTGGATCAACTTGGCTATCTCAGCCACATTACGGGGCTTCTGCAACACCGGGTGTATTACCTAACCCAGCCCGAAGACATGGATGAAGTCATTGTATATGGCCACCGCTCCCTCCAGATCTCTCCTAGCGACCATCCAAGGAGGATTGTTTTTTGGAAACAGCGAGACGTCAATTTGAATACCATGGTAATCCTTTTGACATAGACCAATCCGCCATTTACCTCCACCAAGCTCTCACAATCGCCCTAAAGAAGGGAGAGACTGGCGCCAGGATGTCTAAGCTACTTATTAGTCTCGGGGTTGCATTATCATGCCGGTTCAAACTCCTTGGCCGGCTTGAATACATCAACAGCTCAAAAATCATGCAGAGGGTCTACAATCTACGCAGCTAGACGGGGCGAACGCCACGGCGGATCGTGTGCCGGCTGAGATGGAGGCGGATAGTTGGTGCACCTCGCATAGGCATGCCGTTCAGGGTCCTGTCAATCCTAGCAAGAGCGTCTTCTTGCTAGGCGGCAGTACACTCGACCTAACCACTATCGTGGGCAGATCGTTTAGAAAAGGAGGACCAGCGTATCTTTCTGCATGCCAAACAGCAACTGGGGATGAAAAGATACCTGAAGAGGCAGTACATCTGGCGGCAGGCATGATGATTGCTGGATACTCGAGCGTGATTGCGACAGTGTGGTCGGTCAAGGACGCAGATGCGCTGGTGGTAACAAATAAGGTGCACGAATGGAAGGTGGAACTGCGGATAACAAACGAGCGGCGAGGGCGACTGTGGCAGAGCTGAGGGATGGGAGAAAGAGTCCGAGAGATAGGCGCCATAAATACATATCGGTGTCTGAATATGCTATTATAGTTCTATTATATCGGTGAACGTGACTATGTAGTCCGAACTGGCTAGGACAATATTTTTTCAACGCATACAGGCTACATCACGTGATACCTGGCTCGCTGATTCATCATTGGGCTCTGTCCTTGACGAAGCCAGCTCAGGCTTACTCCTTGTTCTTGGGCTCGTTTACGGTTCAACTTCTAGAAAAGATCGTCTCTTGAACATAGCTTTGCCAACACACGGCCAATTTCTCTCACCGCTAGCACAGGCGCGCAACTCGATCCGCGTACGGCACAAGTCACTCACCCACATTGACCAAAAAGAACCCGCACCCTGGCGGAAATCCCGCGAGGCTTGCACCACTCACCCTACCGCAAATCTCACTTAAAACACGTTATGATGGCTCTCATGGGCGGCCATGACGGTTTACCACATCCAGTAGGCAATCCCCCGCTTGTGTCGAGATAGGTGGCGAACTGGACCAATCGGAACACCCAAAGCGCCTTGCTATGTCTCCGCACGCGATAGCCACGCTACGTCGTGGCTTTGCGAACCCCGGATAAACTTGTTCAAGGACTTATCCGCGTGGCGTAGTGGGTGGCCTATAAATCCTCCACCTCTCCTCCCTTTCGATCGACTTGAGATCATCTAGCGATGCCTTTGCCAAACGGCGTGTATCGACTCACGGACGCTAGTGGGGAAAGGATGCTCTCGCTCTCGGGTGTGAAGCCAGGGACGGGAGCGGGAACGCAATTGGTCATGTTGACCGAAGAGGAAGGAACCGCTGAAGGGTTCAATGTACGTCATTTGTGAACTATATGCGCCCGCCTAGTTTGATATTTGGACCAGTGGAAAGTACAGTACGATCCATCGCAAAACGCGTACTCGATGCAACACGCGACGAACGGAATGTATGTATCGTTCGAGGGGACGGTGACCGAGAACGCTCATCTCGGTGCACACTCAAAACCAAAGTTCTTCGAGCTGCAGCCGGAGGGATCAGGGGCTTACAAGTATGATTCAAAGCTGTACCGACAGCTGGAAGTATATTGAGTTGTCTTTGGTCTTAGGATGCGTTTGAATGGCACCAAGTTCAGGGTCGATATGTCGCCGTGCATAATGTACCCGCCAATGGTAAGCAATGAGCGACCCACGTAACCGAGATACTGATGTGGTCACTTTTGCGTAGGTCGCATTACAGAGTGACCCACAGGCGGGACTAGCTTGGAAACTCAAACAAATATAGATAAATAGACTTTTGTGTGTATCATTATCGTCGTATCAACTGTCCATGCCGTAGCAACAATGGGTAGGCCCCACAGATAATCTGGCTTTTGTGTCGTATCATACATAGCACAGTCATAAGTCCGTTAAGTTGATCGTCAACGACCAGGGTTTTGTACACCAGCGAAGCTCCACCAAAAAACTTCCACCCGTCGCTAGACCCTCACACGCCATCTTCACACCTTTTACAACCTATCCCGCCCCATCCTATCGTTAACACCACCTCCAACCCTTCACATCCATCTCCCAACCTCGAAGCTCGCCGCACTGCCAAGCACACACCCTATAAACATCCATAGCTGCAACACCCTCGCTCCACTCCGTGCCCGTGCCCCCTTTTTTCTCCCCACAGCGACGAAACCGAGGGACGAGACATACCCGCTGTTGAGCCCGAACAGGAGCACGAGTCCTAGGAAGCCGATATCCCCGACGAGGGGGAATGATACAAGTCCAATCATCGGGAGCAGGAATTCTCCAGTTTTTGGTGGTGACAAGCGAGGGGTGACGTTGCAGAGTAGAAAGAGCGGAACGAGCAGGGTTTGGAATGTGCAATAGGCAAAGAGCAGAAGTGGAGGTACTGGCGTGGTGTGGATGGATACCATGAGACGGCCAGCGAGATCTCCAAGATTAAAGACCAGGAGATGGAACGTGTTGAATACGAGTGGAGTCCATGATCCAGTCCTGGGCACGACATGCGTGGTTATTGCGGGGAATACGGCCTAAGATCCCAGGGTAAGTAAACTCGGCCGAAACAAACCTGCCAACGGAAAAAGCAAGGAATTCACTCACAAGTGTGACGACAAATATCCAACATTGCGCCAAATTATACCCCCAATTCCGCTTCGTCGTCGCCCACACGCCCTCGCCCTGCGCCAAGACCATCCTCAACTGGGCTTGCAACAGCCAATCGCGTTCCGGATATGTATATTCGGCCCGAGATTTGAATTTAGCCCTGAAAGCTTCGGTGTGACGTATGCCGAAATGGTACGCGGCAAGACTTGAGAGCGAGACGGCAGCGGACAGCGTAAACGCGAGAATTGTCCCGGCTTTGCCGTCGTTGATGCCCACCGTGCCTGATAGATAGGCAGCGGCAAAGACGCCAGCGCTAATCACCACCGCGACGAGCGCCGAACCGGAAAAGTACGACGCGACGGCTTCCGGTCCGAACGCAGTTGCGACTGCGACTACGGGAGTCCGGAAAAATGAGATGGAACATGCCAAGATGAACGAGCCTGTGAGCGTAATCCCAAATAGGACTGCAGAGGAAATGCGCCAGAGAGGCAAACTGGCGAGTACAAGAAGGGTGATAGACAAGAGGCAGATGGAGAGTGTTATGGTCGCAGTCGGTCGGAGCTGCATGGTCATAAACAGGTAAGCTTAAGATGGAAATATGGTAGATCTTGCCTGACCTTATCGGCCAGCCATGTGGCGACCGCAAGAGAGATGAACCCGGATGCGGTAAAGGATATGGCGATCCACGATCCTAGGTTCGCCTGAAATGGCGAACCGTAGAGTCTATCAAGGAGGTATGGTAGATCAAGTATCAACGCTGAGCTCAAGAGTTAGCTATACCTGGTCCATCGCCGAGATGAATACGTACCATTCCAGGGGATAAGGGCGACCATGCCAAACAAATAAAATGTGGCTCTGGTAGGTAGCGACAGGGTAGGCACAGGCGAGGGAGCCGCGGCGCTGTCGCCTCCGACCGAACTGGCCATGCCCGACGACGAACGTCGATCTCCGATAGCACCGTACGAAACCATTCTCACGACAAGATAGCCACACTCCGATAGGGACAAATATCGGGCAGGTAGATCGTCGAGCTGAAGAGACAGGGGCTCGAACCAGGAGGACGCAGGAGGGTCAACATGCGCAGGCCACACCAGTTGAGGGAGAGTCGAGGTTGCAACGAGTCCATGACGCGAGCATGGCAGGATCGTTGTTCAGTTTTCTTTTTCGCTTCCGAACTCGTTGACACATGCTGACAAACCACCAATCTATCACGTCATCTCGACGGGTGTCGCACATAGTCAAGTCTATTGCGCGCAAAAAACGTGTATATATGCGTATAGTTGGCGTAATCAGCGGCCTGATTGCGGTTAAATAGTAGCAATTCAAGTCACGCCACCCAATCATTCAACCCCGAGCTTTCAATACCATTTAGTTCAGAAAATACCCATGGATTAGGGGTGATATAGAGTTGAGTCCCGGCTAGCAACGAGATAAAATGAAAGTTGAAGGGGTCTAGGTTGAAACAGGATCAGATGCCTCTTGAGCCGTGTCGACTCGGTGGCCTGGCATGCCTAACGACTCATAGCACTGTACTATTGGGCTCGCTCGGCAACAACAACAAAATACATGATCCAAAAACCATTCAGATACCAATATGTATGTACGGCACCCATCTCTCATACTCGTTCTCTCCCACTCTGTTCCGCAGCTCTGACACAGCCCCATGCAGCGCCCTCGCCGCATGTGTGCTATCCGCAATTCCTCCTTCCATCAGCTTCTCGTACACCTTATCCGCCACCACCGGCCCATCTGCGTCCTTGATGGTCCACATTGTCGCAATCACGTTCGAGTGCACCGCTTCCTCCGACATGTCTTTGTCCCCAGTTGCCGTTTGACAAGCAGAAAGGTACGCTAGGCCGCCTTTGGACAAGCCCACCGACTTGCTCATGATAGTAGCGAGGTCAAGTGTACCATTATGAAGCAGAAATGCACTCTTGGTAGGCTCGACAGAGTTCTGTACGGCGTGGCACGCGAGGTGAATCCAACTGTGGGTCTGCATTTGAGCCAATTCAGCGCTTGCGGTGGCGTTGCATCCGCCCAGCTGTGTGACAGAGAGTCCGCTTGCATGCTTCTTGAGCTGAGTGAGTTCAGCCGTTGTTCCGGGCAGGTGCGCTTGACCAGGAATGGCCGCTTGGCCTACGGCTTGGACTCCGAGAAAATCGCTGGGTTCGCGGCGAGCAGTAAGCAGAGCGTTCAAGGTAGGCGTGTAACACGAGACGACATAGTTGTATACTATGGAAGGTGATAGCCTGATCTATGTCTGTCACGTTGCCCAGGTGCTCAAATCGTTGACCCAGAGCATTTCCAAGTCAGTTGAGTATTGCCGGTTTGTCCGGGTGCCCATCCAGAAGAAGCGGGGCTGCTCGTCAGCAAAATGGGGTGGTGCTCGTTAGCGCAGCGTTTGCTCACGAACGCAAGCTATCACGGAAAAGCACTCACGAGAACCAGTCAAGTGCTCGTGAGTATTCACGAGCGCCAATCGGGCACTCGTGAGTACTTATGAGCGCCAATCAGGCACTCGTGAGCACTCACAGGTGCCAGTCAGCAG
>WSTK01000663.1:0-18119 GCA_019616945.1 Ceratobasidium sp. 414 | reverse complement strand
TGCAGCTCATGAATCATTATGCTTTGCGGAATCGCAAAGCTCAAAGTGCAATTGTGCAAACAGGAGCTTGCTGGATGTGCAATTGAAGCGCGAACCTAATGATGGGTTACATGACATTATTGACTTGGGAAGTGTGGAGTTATACATCATATAACACAGCTCATGAATCATTATCCTTTCCTGTCGTTTCTGTCTATCCCGGCTCCGCCGATGTCTTATCTAGTGGCTACGTTCGTTGATATGTGTCGTATTTCAGTGTATTTAGCATGTTTATCACGTATAGTATGGTATATGCTGTCTATGTACAACGAGTCCTGTGGTAAGCAAAGTGGGGCCTTTGAGTGCCCCTTTGCTTTGTTATATACATGCGTTTGCTCGAGTCATTCTATATCCGTGGTCCGCAGTCACAACAAGGTCACGTGTGGCGAGGCCGCCCAATAGGACAATGTGTCGTTGAGTCGTGTGTACTTGTTTACTGTTTACATAATGCATAGTTTTGCGGCTCCGAATCTTATAGGAGCCGCGCCTAGTCCGAGGGTCATGTGACACAGATTAGTCAGGTCAGGGGTGGGGTTAGCATTGCAAGGGGGAGACGTTGCACGCCTGACTTAGGTAACCACCATAATGGTAACAGATCACCATGTGACATGCTTAGTCACTCCTACTCCTACTGTTTCACTAAGGGGAGATTGAAATGGTAGAACTGTTGGTCTGTTATGATCGATTTATAGCGACACTATAAATGGGTCATGACATTACATCCCCCTTTTGGGCGTGTCTTTGGAGGATTCTGGAGTGTGAATGCATTTAGTTTGATTGATCCTGGTTCCCCCCTTCACCACCAAGGGATCAATTTGTTACCAGTTCTGTGTTCATTATTGCAGGGTGTGGAGACGCATCTCCGAGGGGTGCCCTTCCTTCGCTCATTGGCAGCCACCTGATCCTCGCTCCGCTTGGGGCATCTGGCTCCTCGACTTCGGTCGGTGCCCCCTCTCCGACCCCTCTGGTAATACGATAAGGCGAATATATAAATAGCAAGGGGAGGGATCCCATAAGTCAAAGAACCACCTCCAAGCCGCAAGAGCCCCTAAGGGTATAGAAGTACATGCGGATTGATCGGTAAACTACATTTCCTTAGATGCCGAGTCAGGTTCGACTTTGTGTTGAAGTTTGAGACACAGCCGACTCTCGGGCACAGGTAGGGAAATAGATCTAAGTGCATATACAAATGTTCCTGCAGGACAATGGGGCGGTGGCTCTTTTTTCTGCCTGCACATTCAGGATATGGGCACTTCAGCTCCGGTGTGCTGGTCCGAGACTGTCTTCTATTACATAGCTTTGCCACATAGGCATCAACCTCCTCCTGGGTCTGGAAGTGAGGGTCCCAGACCACCCCTGGCGACTCCTCCCTTTTGGTTGCCATCACTATGTGCCTCGATGCTCATGCGGAGGGCTTCTCGACTTGCGTACTATGTACAAATTTTCTTCAATCCCTATATGCTGGCAGTGGCGTGCCCAGCAGGATCTCGATGGCGATGTTCGCCTCGAGGTTGGGAGAACCGGTGACGATGGTATTCGGTCCGGTGTACTTGCGTACTACAATCTCGCCCTTGTTACGAGCCTTCGCCATAGGGTCACTAGTGTGATGCGGAGGTTCCTTTAGACGTGATAAGGCAGGACTGGAGTCCTCGTAGACTTGGGACGATAGACGGACACGACGTATAAGGCTTATAGTTAAGCCACGAAAGGTTACTTGACTTGGTGACAATGTGCCACAAGATACGAAGGATGGTCAAGTGGCTAAGTACCTCTAAGCCACGAGACTCCTGGAGAGAACAACTTTAAGTAAGAGGGTTGCTAACCCCTTAGTGCAAAGGTAAAGTGGGACAAGGCAAGAACAAGCTGGGGCTGCCAGGCTTGTTCTCTGCTCTCTATATACCTTGCTAGTACAGAGGAGTCATCTACCTACAACAGTCAACCGCCATTCCAAGGCGAGTCAACCAGATGATTCGTATGTACAGGTGTGAGTCAACTGCCATTCCCAGGCCATAGACCACTGAGCACAGCCAAGCCACGAGACGAAAGGGGGCCAGAGGCGCCCAAGAGAAAGAAGCAAGAAGAAGAAAACGTTGGGGGCTATACGATAGCTCACAACATTCTTCCCCCCTTTTTGTGCGAGTCCATGCACATCAGGGCAAGAAGGAAAGAAGAAGAAAAAAAAAGAAAGAAAGAAACACTCTACTAACTAAATAAACACTTGGGCTACATTATCCGGGGCGCATTGTAGCAACGACTGGTTACCCATTTCTACCTTAGGGGGCCCAAACTTGGTCCGAACTACTCCGAGCATTCTTCGGGGGTCTCGTCAAGACGTTCCCATGCCTCATAGCGCTCCTCCCATCCCATTTGCCAGTTCCAGGAGTACTGGTCAAGCCAGTCGAAGAATTGGCCTTTCGACATCCCCTTCCGGAAGAGGAGATTGGCGACCTGGTCCCACGAGAGCTCCTCAATCAACCCGTGATAGGTCTCTGGTGTTTTGGAGCGCCATTCTCGGACGGCGTCAGTGATCCACTCTTGCATGCAGTCGGTCCGCACCCACCAGGTTCTGTCGGCCTTCCACTTGAGGTCAGGGAACTGGCCCTTGGACTTGGTGACGACTCCGTAGACCGAGTCGCCGACGCACTTGTTTGTGACGTAGAGCTTGGTTCGCGACATTTGCCAGGCGTCGTCCGGCCTTGGCCCGTCTCCGACCCACATGAGGGGTCCGTGCTTCGGGTGGTGGAGGGTGTTGCCACTGAGGGCACATCCTGCTCACTTGTGGATAGGGATATACCAGAGGTCGCATCCGGCGTCAAGCTCGGCTGCATAGTCGAGGGCGTCCGAGAAGTTGTTGATCCTCTGGCTGTCCTGGACGTACTCGCCCATCCCATCCTTGCGGAGACGTCCGTACTCCTCCCGGACGATGATGTAGTTCCCCATGGGGACGATGGTGACCTTGGGCTTGGGCCCCCATCGCGCTTGTTCCCAGGCGTTTTCGTTCGCCCTCGCATGTCGTGCTTCAGGGTTGCGCCCCCTTCGCTCGTTTCCGGCAGCCTTGCTGGTGATGGTGGCGTATGACTTGCTGACGACCATGATTGGGGGCAGGTAGGGTAAGCTAGGTCGAGAGCGGCAAGGAGTGGGGAAGCGGTGATGTCTGGTGAGGCCTTTCCCAGCTCCCTCATATATCCTTCTGGCAGAGGCGCCCCTGGGAACTTTCAGCGGAAGTCCCTCATGACTTGTTCCAGTGGAATCATCTTCTCGGCTGTTCCAGGGTGTTTTCTAGTGAGTCATACCCTTTCCATTTGATTTCGTAATATAGTTGCTTCTTCCTTTGTTCCCAACCGACAATCTTCTCGACTTCGAACTGTTCCTCTCCTTCTTCTGTTACTATTGGCGGTGGTTTCGGGGAGAATCTTCCGAAGGAATCTTCCTTGAACGGTGTGAGCAAGTCCACGTGGAATACGTTGTGTATTCTCATGGTTTTCGGCAGGTCGAGCCAGTAGGCATGCGATGAGATTTTCTGCATGACTTTGAAAGGTCCTGCCTTCTTGTCATCGAGTTTCTTCGAAGGTCACCTTGTGCAAATATTTTGGGTGTTGAGCCAGACCCTGTCTCCCTTCACATACTCGGCGTCTGGTACCGTTCCCTTCTTCTGGTAGTATTCCATGGATGCTCAGGCTTCATCCCAGATCTGCTTCATGTGGGTTGCCATGTGATTTGCACTCACACTTCCTTCCCCTCCTTCTTCTGAGATTTGCCACCTGGGGTGCCTTCCGTATATCGTTTTGAACGCTGTCTGCCTGGTCGCTGTGTTCCTTTGGTTGTTATGGCAGAACTTCGCAATGGGTAACCACTTGGCCCAGTTGTCCTGTTCGTAGTTGCAGAAGCTTCACAAATATCCCTCCAGCCACTGATTGGTTCGCTCTGCTAGCCCGTCCGTTTGGGGATGATAGGCGGTGGAGAAGCAAGGGTCCTGTCCCAACTGCTTGTAAAGGGTCTTCAAGAAGTTGCTGTTGAAGGTCATGCCTCTATCCGAAATTGTCGTTTTCGGGGTCCCATGATGTTTCCAGACTTCCCTTAGGAAGAGCTCTGCTAACTCCTCCGCATCCATTGCTTCTCTGCATGGTAGGAAGTGTGCTTGCCTGGAGAATCGGTCCACTACCACCAGGATACTATCGAAACCCTCTGAGAGTGGTAGTTTCACAATGAAGTCGTAGTTGATGGCTTCCCATGGTTCGTTCAGTAGCTCCATGTTCTTAGCAACGACCCTTTGACTTGTGGATTTCGCTCAGGTGCAGATCTCGCATTCATTGACGTAAGCGTTGACCTGGGCCTTCATATTTGCCCAAGTATACCTCCTACTGATGAGTTCAAGAGTCCGCGCTCTTCCCTGATGCCCTGCGATGGGCGAATCATGGTGCATATGGAGGATCTTCTTCCGGAGTTCTGGTTCGTCCGGAACCAGTATAGTGTCATCGTACCATAATAGCCCCTCCTCCCATTTGTATCGTCGATATTGTTTCTGGATAGACGCAGGTAGACTTTTTATTTTCTGGACACTGTTGATCAGGGTTTCCAGTGATTCGTCCTTGCTTTGTGCTTCCTTGAGTTCTTCATTAAGGTCTGTACTGATTTCTGCCTTGAATCCTTGGAACCTTTCTGCCGCTATCATGGTTTGTTTCGCACTCGGGATATCCTTGTGGTCATGTCTCCTGGATAGTAGATCTGGTTTCTCGGACTGTTTTCCCGGCCGGTATACGATGTTGAAGTTATATGATGCTAGCAGGCCATACCACCTTGCGTGTTTTTGGTCCATGATCCTTGCCTTACTCCAGAACTGGAGGTTTCGATGGTCCGTATAGATCGTTATGGCCTCTCTTGTCCCTTCCAATAGATACCTCCATTGTTGTAGGGCTTCGATGATGGCTAGTAGTTCCTTGTTATAGGTATCGTACTGTTGTTGGGCTTCATTGAAACTTTTTGACATGAGGGCCACTGGGTGTAACTTTCCGTCTGTATGTCGTTGGTTTAGTATCACCCCCATCACTACCCCTGACACGTCTGTCTCTAAGAAGTAGGGCTTTTCTGGGTCGGGGTGGACCAGGACTGGCTTCTTGGCTATGGTGTCCTTGATTGCTTGGAATGCCTGTTTTTGTTCTTCCCCCCAGACCCACTTCGTGTTCTTTTGGGTTAGGTCAGTGAGGGGTTTCGCCAGTGCACTGAAGTCGTGTGCAAATTTTCGATAGAAGTTAACAAATCCTAGGAATGCCTGGACTTGTTTAACCGTATGTAGTTCCAGCCAATCACGTATGACCGCAATCTTGTCTTCTTCCATGGAAATTCCGTCTGGGGTAATCACAATACCGATATAGGTTACCGAGGTGACAAAGAAGGAGCATTTTTCGGGTCGCACGAAGAGGCGGTTTTCCCTAAGTCACCTAAGTACTTCCCTGACATGGTCCACATGTTCTTCGCGATTTTTGGAATATATGAGGATGTCGTCCAGGTATACAATTACATATACGTCCTTCAGGTCCCAGAAAAGCTTGTTCATGAAGCGCTGGAAGATGGCTGGCGCGTTCTTGAGGCCAAAAGGCATAACCACATATTCATATAGCCTGTCCTTTGTTTTGAACACTGTTTTTCATTTGTCCCCTTCCTTTATCCGCACGTTGTTGTAGCCCCACCTTAGATCTATCTTTGAAAAGATCTTCGCTTCTCGTAGTTTCTCCAGTAGGTTTTCCTGTAAAGGGATGGAGAATTGGTCGCTGACGGTCATTTCATTGATCTTTCGGCAATCGGTGACCAGCTGTAGGGACTTGTCTGCCCTTTTGACGTAGAAGCAAGGTGCTGCCGTTGGGGACTTACTAGGCCTAATCTTCCCATCCCTTAGCTCTTGGTCTATAAATTCTTTTAGGGTCTTTTGTTGGTCCGGTGACATTGGGTAGGCTTTGGCTGGTCTTGGTGGTTCCATCCCTTCTTTGAAGACTATGGCGCAGTCGTGTTTTCGGTGCGGAGGTAATTCCTTGAATTTTTGGGCGTCGAATACATCGGCAAAGTCCTCGAATTCTTTTGGTATTCCTTTTGTAGTCGCTGACTTTCCTTCCATGCTCAGGGTAGGGATAGAGGGGTCAACCCTTTGCACTTCTAGATTGTCCTGATACCAGATATCCATGTTTCGCCAGTTAATATCTGGGTTATGTTCAGCTAGCCATTCTTTTCCTAGTATGGCTGGGGTGTCTCCTAAGGGCATTATGTAGAATCAGCTCCTAAAGCTTTTTCCCTGTAACTCAAAAGTAACGTTCGTCCTGAATCGTATTTTTTCGGCTGTTTCGTTTCTGTCTATAGCTATGACACTTCTGGGGTGTGTAAGTTCTATAAGAGAGATCCCTTTCTTCCTGGCGTAGGTGATATCCATGAAGTTTCGGGATGATCCTGAATTGATTAGTGTCTTTGTTGGTTCCATGATTCCCTGTATCGAGATATGTGTATGGGGTGTATTGTCAGAAGTTCTAATGTAGTACACAGGATCTCAATCTTTGGGTTTCTCCTTGCCACCTGACATGGGTACAGGGGGCCGTTCTAGTTTTCCGATTCCGAGGTGGTGGATTCCTTGTCTTCTTCTTCTGTTACGGTTGCCTCTTTTCCCTTTTCCTGTTTCTCTTTTGGGTGTAGGACATATTGCTTTGACCAGCAATCCTTGACTCTATGTCCACTCTGTGCGCATTTGAGGCACAGCCCCTCCTTCTTCCTTGATCCATTTCTTTTTGGGGTACCCTGGGTCCTTGAGTTGTTGGTGTCTTGGGGGCATCTTGTGTGGCCTTTCCGTAGGTTCGTTTTTCGGGGGTATTGCCGTCCTTTTGTCGTCCTGCAAATAGCACGTTATCTGTTCGTATGGCCAGCTCCATCCATCGTTCGAGTGTGAGCTGGTCGGTATCTTGTAGGAAGGTGGCTTCGAGTATCTTTTGCTGGACGTTTTCTTTCAGGCCCTTTCTGAAGCGGTCGATAAGGGCTTGCTCGTCCCAGCTAAGTTCTTCCATGAGAAGGTGGAATTGTGATGCGTAGTGTTGAGCGGACCCTGTCTGGGTAAGCTTGCCCATTTCTCAGATAGCTCGATCCTTTTTGATGGGATCACCGAAAGCCACCAGAAAATATTTCTTGAATTCCACCCAGGATTGTACTGCCGGGTGGTCGTCTTGGTCTAGTGCTTTCCGGAGTAACGGCTTTGCCCATTTTGCGGCTTCTCCCTCGGCCATATTTGTAAGGGTGGTTTTGATCTTTCGCGTATGGTCGAAGGCCTTTGGGTAATCGCCAAAGTAGATCTCCATTTTCATGAGGAAGTTCTCGGCCTCCTGTCCTTGTTTTCCCTTAAACGGCTCTGGCTTCTTCGCTCTTGCTCCTTTGGGTACTTCTCGGTCTGATTCCTGTTGGCGGGTTGATGATCGTTGGGGTGCAAATGGTGAGAGTTCCGTTCGCTGGCTGTGTATGGAAGGGGTCCTGGAGCGGCTTCTTCCCCTGCGGGGCTCGTGTTCTATTTGGTTTATGCATTCCTCTAGCCCTTGTATCATCTCGTTGAGGGCTTCCATTTATTCGCGTACTTGGGTGATGTCTTGTCTGGTCTCATTGACCAGTCTCGGGAGGTCTCGAACCAGTAGCTCCATCTGTTCGATCCGAGGGCGTAGTTCCTGCATGACTCTGTGCATGTGGAAGGAGTTAGTGGCAGCCGCATTTGCATCCCTTACTGCTACCCCTAATGTTTCGTTTAGGGCCTGTATCTGGTCGTTTTGTTGCTGAACTAGCTGGGCCATTCAGTTGCTAAGTTCTTCTACTCCTATCGCCCTAGGCATGATGAGGGCCCTGATTTGGGGAAGGATGTTTTCGTTGATTTGCCGCTCCATTAGGGCGTTAAAGATGGCTATTTCTGCCGGATTTTCCATTGCTGCTCCTCCTGCATGTCGCGACCTGTCGCCATGCGATAGGGTGCGAGCTCGAGAGTCTGCAGGAAGACGAACGTTGGAGCTCCCTTAGGATCTATGCTTGAGCTCTAAGGCAAGAGGTGCTCTTAGCTGAGGTGACTGGGTATGTTGAGCCACGAGACGAAGTCATGAAGTGGCTGTATGCTAGTCTGTCGCGAGATGCTATAGTCTGGGTTCCTTTAGAGAAGAGTACTCAGGGTGGGTACTTAGGCTAGTAGCGAAAAGGAAGGTGATAAGTGAAGGACCATCCTGGGTCCCTTGGGAGGGCACCCAGGTGGCAGAGCTTAGCTAGTGACGATAGGGATGTGACGAGGTAGAACAAGCTGGAGAATCCAGGCTTGTCTACTGCTGTATATATACTAGCTAAGTACATCTGAGTCATACAGCAGCGAATGGCAGTAGACTGGCACAGTGCTGTGCTTGTAAGTCTTCTGCCAATCAAGAAGACAAGTCAAGGAAAGAGGCTACAGCCTGAGTCAAGAGATGCGCAGCCTGCAGCTGACGCATATACCTAGTCAGAAAGGAAGCGAAAGAAGGCGCACACAGCCTAAGGCTGGTGGCAAGAGGGGCGAGCCACGAGAAAAGAAAAGGCAGGCCACGAGAAAAAGACACAGTCAGGGGTGAGCGAAGAGAACTCCTGACACTGCAGGGGCTGGTGCTGGAGGTACGTATGGTGGGGCCGCTAGCTCATCAGCCCTTTCTTCTGCAGCTGGTAGCAGGGCTCGAGGTCTCCTTGGTGCTCCTTCTTCCCATAGTTGCCTGTTTCTTACCCATGTGCATGAGAGTGGATGCAAGACCTCTGGCTTGCTTTCCTCCTCCATTTCTGATGCGCTACTGGTTGTTGGCGTGCGTGACACCGGTACCGGTCCTGGCATCCTCCCTTCCCCGGAGGGCCCGGGAGTTGCATTTCTGGGTAGTCTCTCTTCCCTGAGGTCGATGGTAATGGTATCCTCTTCTTCAGTTTCCGGGGCGGGGTTTTCTTTGGCCCGACTTGGTAGTTCACTGATGTGCACTTCTGATATGTCCTGCTCTAGTGGTCCCCCTGGCATGGATCTTCTGGAGGTGCTGGATGCTGCCCTTGATAGTATGACTGGCTCCCTGGTTACTTGTCTTGATGTCGCCGCCCTTGGTGGGTTCCTCCTGGGTTCTTCTTGGTTTTCAGACAACATTCTTCTGCGAAGTCCGGGGGGGTAAGTTGATAGTCCTTTTTCGAGATCGTGGTTCCTTCCGGGTTCCAGAAGGTGTGTTCAGCCTTGTCTGCTGCTTGTGTGGGTCTTGTGTCCGTTGTGATGTAAGCTTGTTCTCGCAATGTTACGAGCCTTCACCATAGGGTCACTAGTGTGACGCGTAGGTTCCTTTAGACGTGATGGGGTAGGACTGGAGTCCTTGTAGACTTGGGACGATAGATGGACACAACATATAAGGCCTCTAGTGAAGCCACGAAAGGTTACTTGACTTAGTGACGATGTGCCATGAGATACGACAGGCGGTCTAGTGGCTAAGTACCTTTAAGCCACGAGACCCTTGAAGAGAATGATCTTTAAGTAAGAGGGTTGCTAACCCCTTAGTGTGAAGGTGAAGTGGGACAAGGTGAGAACAAGCTGGGGCTACCAGTCTTGTTCTCTGCTCTCTATATACTACACGAGTACAGGTGAGTCATCTACATACGACAGTTAACCGCCATTCCAAGGCGAGTCAACCGTGCGAGTCACGCATACAGGTGTGAGTTAACCGCCATTCCCAGGCTAGTCAACCACTGAGCACTGCCAAGCCACGAAGCCACGAGACAAAGGGGGCTGGAGGCGCCCAACAGAAGAAAAGGAAAAGAAAGGAAAGTTGGGGGCTGTGCGACAGCTCACAACATGCCGGACAATGGAAGCTTGGGAAGAGTAGATGAGTAAGGTCCCTAGGACCCCTAACGAGCAAAGCAGTGTTCAAGAGAAAGTGTAGGTGAGACAACCAGCTTTCAGGGTGAAGTCCTGAGAGGGACTCTGAATGGGTAGAGACGACAAGGTGAAGCAAGCTGGAGTATCCAGGCTTGCGCACCACTGTATTTATACTATGTACATGAGTGCGAGTCATACAGCATGAATGGCAGAGGCTGTGCATTGGCACCAGATGCGTGTACATACTGAGTCATCCTGCACAGCTGAGGCTAACATGTACACCAAGTCAAGGTCCAAGAAGGAGAAGAAGCACACACAGCCTAATGCCAGTGGCGAGTAAGCCGAGCCATGAGAAAAAGGTTGGGGGTGAGTACACGAACTCCTGACACACGGTGCACAACATCGTCCAGCTATGCTCCAACCAGGAGCTCAAAAAGCTCACCGGGTGTACTACCTTTGATGAGGCCTGGAACTACACCCAAGGTCTTGACCCCACCGCCAACCTCGACTACATCCCCATGGGACAACAGTGGGGCTGCCTCTGGGTCGACGATGAGACCCTGCTCTGCCCCCACCAGGGTTTGCTCAAGTGGGTCAGGAAGAGCCCCCACCCCGAAACTGGGGATGAGATGCAGCGTACCTGACTGTACGTCTGCTGAAAGTGCGTCGCCCCAACTGTCGAAGAGGTCATCCATGGGTCCAAGTACCAGACCTGGGACGTTGACTGGAAATCTGATGGATCCTGGTGGGTCCAAGCGGAGACTGCTGAGAAGTGGGCCAAGGATGCCCTCTGTCAATGGAAGGCCCAGGTCCCTGAATCCTACCATGGGTTCATCACTGACCTGAGGAAGGGGACAGTCTTCGAGCTGATTAGGGAAGGGAGGTTCTCAAGGGAGGACTTCAACCATTGGCTTGATCAAAAGGCCTGGGACGGGGCGAATACACTCCTTGAAGAGGACCTGCTCGCCCTGGACCTACAGGAAGCCATGAAGGAGAAGGACGAATATGACTGGGGAATCCTGGATTAAGGGCTCTGGACATTAGGATAAACCAGTAACCATAGTTAGTAGCATGTGCCCCAGAAAGTTACTATGGAAAAGAATCTCTATTATATTATATTCACTTTATTGTACTACCAGAGGCTTCAGGGAGGGGGCACCGACCACAGTTGGGGAAGAGGTGCCCTGAGCAAAGCGAGGATCAGGCGCCGACGATGAGTGGGGGAGGGGCACCCCTTGGAGATGCATCATCACAGGGGCTCAGGAACTGCCCTTGAGAGTACTCTCGACTTTGCCTTTATAGCGGTTTGCAAAAGTACTTGCTGGTTCGGGTTTCAAGTGCTCATGCTGGATGCAGAACTGAGTGCAGGTGTGAGGAGAAAAAACAGTGTAGCACAACAGCATGTAGACTAAAAGAACTGTAATATACATATTCCAAATCACTAAATACATTTGAATTGAATGATATTAATGTGGCACAGAAATATAGGGGTCAGGAAAATCACACTTGGAACAAAAAACACCGTGTTCCTTGATGATTGAGCAAGATGCACATTTGAAAAGGGTATATAGTGAGTATATGGAGCTATGGTAATGACTCTATACCAGTTTTACTGTGCTCAAACGGCTGGAGAGTGCTGCCAAAATGGCAGCTGTAGACCATCCAGTCCAACCACCGAGATCTTCACTCCGAGTCTGTAACATGCCCACAAAACTCACCTGTCATGCGTTAAACATGGTTTTTTTCCAATTCAGAGACAAAAAAAATCACCATTTATAGCTGGTTCATTGTGAAAAATGACATTTCTTGCCCCAGGTGTGATTTTTTCGACCTCAATATTTCTTCACCATATTGACATCAATCAATTAGCACGTATTCAGTGATTCGGAATATGTATTTTGCGGCTCCTGTAATCTACATGTTGTTGTGCTACATCGTTTTTTCTCCTCACACCTGCACTTGGTTCTGCATCCAGCGTGAGTGCTTGAAACCTGAACCAGCAAGTACTTTTGCAAACTGCTGTAATTTTCACATGCTCACTCAGTGCTGCTAAGCTTGCACAAGGGGGGGATAATGTCATGAGCCATCCAAATTCATGCCTCACCAGACTGCGACTCGAACCAACAACCTTCACGTAAACCAATCACATGACCTAGGATTAAGTGATCCCATCTACTTACATAATCCCAACCCTAACGGGACCTAGGCTACACGTGATCCTCCAAGGCTACCCTATGACTGCCTGTCACTACACATGACTAGACATTCCTTACCGACTTTCTTTTACTCTGAGTCAAGTACTTTGACTCCTATGTTCTTTCTATTCACTAGACATGACTCATACCTGTATGCCCCCCCTTTTTGACTCACATACATGTATGACTTGACTGTATCAAGAGGGTATATATACTGCGGAAAGCAAGCCTGAGGACCTCAGCTTGCTTTACCTCGTCATCTCACCTCTCGAGAGACACCTAAGTAGCAACCGTCGATAATCCCCTAAGGGATTACTTTCATCACAAGACCAAGGGTCACACATGAGGAACACTCTTACGAGGCTCCTGTCAATAAGTCATTGGTCACAAGGACCTTTGAGCACCGTCTAGACTCTCATCGGAGGTCTGCAACACCATGGGCGAGGCTATGGAAGGGGTCTGGGACCAGGTCAGAGCCTCCATGGAACTCAATCAGGAGGTTCCCCGCCAACAAAAGAGTTCAAGATGGGGGACCAGGTGTGGCTTCTCCTGGCTAACATAAAAACCTGGCAACTGAGCAAGAAATTGGATAATAGGAAGGCAGGGCCCTTCACTGTGATAGAAAAAATATCGTCCCATGCACACAGGTTGGGTCTTCCAGAGACAATGAAACTCCACAACATGTTCCACATAAATCTACTAACCCCTTACATGAGGGACAAAATGTTCAGCAGACAACAACCCAAGCCACCACCTATTATCACAAAGGAAGGTGAGGAGGAGTACGAAGTGGACCACATCGTAGGGTGGGAATGGCAGGATAATGAATTACTATATCAAATCAGGTGGCAGGGCTATGACCCTCTAGAAGACACCATGGAGCTGGCTCGGAACTTCGCCAGCAAAAATGACTTGCTCAGTGACTTGTGCCAGAGAGAACCCAAAGCACCAATGCCAGGTGAGGCCCAGCCAAGTGACTCGAGCAAGCCAAAGAGGAGCAAACAGCAGTTGCCCAGGTATAAGAAGGGAACCTCCCCATGAAGAGGAAACCCCATTTTACAAGCCACGAGAGCAACATGGCACCAAACCACTATACATACCAATTGCACATGCAAAGGAGGGGAGTGGATGGCCCCCTTAAAATGGACAGTAATTGGGTCGACTGCACCTTGTGCAACACAATCATGGCGTCCAAGAGGTATGCATAAAGGCTGATGTGTGGAGTGGTCCTGGACTACATCCCCAAACACGAACAGGACATACTGAATTGGATTGGGGACTGGAAGTACCTGGACCCAAAGAGAGGACTCCTGAGCTGGTGCCACAGTGGGGCCCTAAAGACAAAGGGGGCCCTTGCATGTACCAAAATGTACGTTGTCAGGGACCTGGTGGGGGTGACAGTGGATGCCGTCATTAAGGCAGCAAAGGTAAATAAACAGCTGAGGAAGCCCACCCAGCCAGACCAGGACCCAGATTGGGTCGCCAAGGAAGAGGTGAGGCACCTGGTGTGGAAGGAGACTGAACGCCTCCACCAAATAGCGCCCAGCCACTACTGGGGCTGATTGAATGTCATGGAACGCGAGGAGATGTATGACCTCATTGCCAACAGACCCTCCAGGGCCGAGGAACTGAACAGTAGCATGAGCTCACTGTCTGTGGTAGAGGTGATGGATGGTTACGAGGCAGAGGGATGGGGAGAATGGGAGGGTGAAGGGATATCAGGGAGGCTGCAGGAGGCTCTGCAAACATTCCTGAGCAAGGATGAGACAAATGCCCTGGACACTCCCCAAACTGAAGAGATAGATTAGGGTCCCTGAACCTGGTGCCTCTTCAGAGTCACAAGTATAAGATGCACACTAGACATATCTACTTCTCATGAATACACTATTCCTTTTTACATGAGTAACGGTACAGATGCAAGCCCCTGCCCTTCCCCTTTTTCCCCCCTGGGCGATCTCCATCTCCTTCTGCACACTTACTGGCACTGACAAGGACCCCCAGCATGGCCAGGAAGCTCCTGTCCAAGGTCAGCCATGAAGTTGTGCAGTCCAGGGGGACCACGAACAAGGAAGGGGTTGGGGGACCCTGGAATTGGCATAGGGGAGGATGCCCACCCCTCCTTGAAAAACTCAGCCATGGCCGCTTTGTGCTCTGCCTCCTTGGTGAGTCTCTCCTTGGCTGTTAAGGAGTCAGCCCAGAGAGAGGGGGGTATAAGACCAGGCTCACTCACCAGTTACCCTGACCACCTTCCACTCCCCAACACCAGCCTCAAAATCCATCAGCGCAGTGTCACAAACCACACTGCAGTAGGGGCAGCACTCCTCCAGAGACACTGACCAACAGGTGCAGTCAAGAGGATCATAGTTAAGAGTAATGACATGCATGGCAAGATGCCAACCAGGGAATCAAAGTGTCACATACTTATACAAAGGATGGGGAAGTGAGAACAAATAAGTAAACAAACCAGGTCATGTGACCTAGCAGAAAACAAACAATAAAAGCAGACCAAGTCATGTGACCTAGCCAAGTCACATGATAATGGGACCAATCACGTGCAAACCAGTAAACAAAGTAATCACATGACTATTACCATTATTGTACTACAAGAGGGGTTGGAGAGGGGGCACTGACTGAAGTCAAGGAGGCAGGCACCCCAAGCATTAGTGAGGATCAGGCAACAACAACAAGTGAAGGGAGGGCACCCCTTGGAGATGCGTCACCTAGAAAGTCACATGACCAGTAAACAAAGCCTGAGGGTACATATCCAGGAACACATGAAGGCAAAAGGATCAAACCCCCCAACAATGTCTACTTACACCAATGGAACGAATGAGGATCAACCGCAGAGGGGCGAAGAAGGTGCTACACCGACGTCACCTTCAGCATTGCTGCTGCACTTGGTTCAAGGCCCACCCCCAAGGCCAAGCTCATGGCAGCTTACACCAACAGATCGAGGGTCTGCCACGCCGACACCAGGTGAGAACCACCCCCCAAATGTGACAACCTTCCAGGTCATGGCTCGAGTGGTCCTCCTCACATGGAGTGCACTATGGTGGGAACCAACAGCGGGGCTGGTCACCTGGTACGAGGCATTCTGCAGGGGGAGACCCAACCACTGGCAAACATTAGCCATGGTGGAGCAGCACAACCCAGAGGAACCCAGTTTCAACCCTGAACACCCCCTCCACATCCATGCCCTCACCATCTCCAAGAGTTGGGTGAACAGGTGGAACACTGCCAAAACCTGATTCTGGGACTTCAAAGGGAACCACCCCAACATCATGCCAAAGGATCTGTGCAAGGGGCCAGGGGGTTGCTCGACCTGTACAGCCTTCCACTATGTATGGAAGGCAGTCGGCAAGGAAGGACAGGAGGTTGAGGAGCTCATGGCTGGGGAACTGACAGAGGAATCCCTGCAGGAGATCCTGGTGAAGGGCAAGGGAGGAAAGAAGAGGTCCCGGATGCAGGTGGACCTGGAAGATGGGGAAGAAATCATAGCAGCAGGTTCCAAGGAGTTTTACCAGACATATAAACAACTCCACCCCCTGCAGCTGACAACAGCATGGAACTCTGTACATGCCTATGCCAACCACACATACAGGGAGGACGCTGGACTCCTTCAACCCATCCCTGTGCAGCTACCGGTGCCAGAAGACCACAGACACATCATGGTGGACCAATGGTTTGTGAGAGAAGTACCAAGGAAGAAGGCTGGGATGCGCCACTGCATCCTTGTAATCGAAGGAGTGACTGGCACGGGCAAGACAGCCTACGCACGATCCAAGGGAATGCACAGCCACATGTGCAATGTATGGAATGTCACTGCCCTATCTGAGGATGCCAATGTATGGATCCTAGACAACATGGTCCACACCAATGGAAAGTACTCACTGAAAGCACTCAGCCAGTACAAGGTGGACTTCACTGGCCAATACAAGAATGTAAAGACAATGAAGGTCTTACTGACCATTATCCTCGGTAACAGTAGGGAGGCCATCAGGAAGTGTTGGTTGGACATTGAGGGGGAAGCAGGGGAGGCCTGGATAGCAAGGAACGTTGAGTGGGTAGACGCAGGGGAACACCCCTTCTTTATTTTTTTAGAATAAGTTTTCTCTCTCCCCTTACTTATTGGTTAAGCATGTATGTATAAATACTTCTGTTCTCTGTTTCCTTCTCCCCACTAAGCGCATTGTCACCTGCATCCCGCCTTTGGAATCCTCCAAAGGACGGGCCCAGAGGGGGAACTATGATCACATGACATGGGTGCTTATGGTGGTTACCTAACTCACAGTTGCTACATTTCCCCCTTGCAATGCTACTGCAACCTGCGACCTGAATAAGCATCATGTGACCTTGGACCCTGTGCGGCTCCTATAAGGCCACAACAACCTTAGTAGGACTCACACATGATATGTAAACAAACTCACATGACTCCTCAAGACCACCCAATAGGCACTCAACATTACATGTGATCCGCTATGCTGCGGACTGCACTTTATATGACTCAACAATTATGCATGTATATAAGGAGGGTAAAGCAACCTGAAGACCTCAGATTGCTTTACCTCATCCACCACTGGACTCGAATACATAACTCATAACCAGATTTCATAAATACAACTTAACTATCAGAAATACAAAACACAGCCACAACATAAGAACAACAGACAGAACGAGAGAGAGAGACGGGTCTTGACACTGCAGCAGGAATGCCCCCAGTCAAAACCCATCACATTTGGATGAAATATATCCATTAAATAGAGGGAAAATCCAGCTTTCCAGCGATATATAACACACCCTGGAAGTATTTGAAATACACCCATCACAGGGCAATCTTTGTTTTTCACAATCACTTATGGAGTGGCTCATTAAATGCAGCAAATTCATGGCATTCCAATTATGTGCTTTGCCAACTGTGGGAACAATTATCCCATGAATGCGTGCACATTCCTGGCTCAGAAAATATTCCCCTGAGTGTGCAACCCCCCTGCAGCTTCAGGGAGCTCTTACCAGACATTGTGAGTGGTTCCAATGGACTCAGCATGATTCAAACCCCCCATAAACACTTGTGTATTTTCCATACCTACCCCCAAAGTATGTGAACTACACGTGATAACAAGGCTGTTGCATTGAAGCCTGGAATTGGCTGGCAGGTGCATATATCTACTTTGCTCTGTGTGAGACATTGTTCTAGGTAGTCAATATAATCTAATTGACACCCCTGAGTATTCCTGTGGCTTCAGAAATATCAAAATCTCCCTCTGCATGTGTGTACAGGCCACTTGGCATCATTTTTGGCAACTCAGGGGCAATATTCACCTAGTTTCACCCCTTTAAACTGCTCCAAATGTTCTGATTTTTTTCAGCAGTATTCTCCCTGATGTATTGCACAACCTCCACCCTGGGGAGCAGAATTTGGCTGGTGGGATTCACTAGTGCATGTGGCACATACAGGGGGGAGCCCCTGTATTTCAGTTATAGCTCTCCAGGTATTGCAGCAGGAAACTTGTGAGTATTCCCATTGGATTCAGCTACATTGTGGGCATCTAATGGTATTTCTATGAAGGTATTCACAACAGTTTTAACAGGCAGTGAGGAGTATTCACCAGGCTCAATATTCATGAAGAGTAATTGCCTGTGCACTGATGGGATATAAATTGTACATACATGTGTAATATATGGTTGGAAAGCTGTGAGTTCTGTGCATTTATTGATGTGCATATCTAAGGACTCTGATGCGATTCTGGCGCGGGAATGTGGCTAGAACCATTGGGTTGGCCCTACAGACTAGGTATAGGGATATAAATTATTACAGAGAGCTTTAGACACCCCAAGGGAGGGTATGAATGCTATGAGATATGCTTTAATAGCTTGCATTTTGTTTAGCACTTATACCGGATTGCAAAAGTACTCACCAAGCGCCGAAAAAAATTGTCAGTTTGGCAGGAGCCTTCGGAGGGAAAACCAGCCTCACACATTTAACACAGCGTCAAACCAAACATATATTATATTGTTGTGGTCGC
>WSTK01000662.1:0-18146 GCA_019616945.1 Ceratobasidium sp. 414 | reverse complement strand
TCAGGCTTTGGCATCCTCCCACTCCAGCCCCAGTCCCTAATTCCCCTCTATTTCTCTGACAATCAAAGTCTCCTAAGCCCCTATTCCCTCCACCCAGCCCCATGTCGTGTTTTGCCCTGTCCTTCACCCACACCCCCCCACCCAGGTGTTATATTGTATGCTTCCCCCTTCACTACAATAATACTATTTCATTCACATTTCTGCTCTATTTTCCTACGTACTTCTGTGAGTATATAACCTGGCCTGAAGCTCGCGTTTATGCGCCTCGCGTCACTAATACATCGTGTGTGAGCCGGTGAGAGCTTGCGAATGAGCTCTTACACGACCTTTTCCATGAGGTTTTCGGTGAGATAGAGGTGATTTCGTGTTCATCCGGGCTGTGTTTCACCGTTCTCGGGCGGATCGCTCAGGATTTTGCATGTTCGTGTGCACAGATCTGTAGAGCATATTATTGGTGTTTTTACGACTATCTACACACCCATTTTGAGCTCGAAATGACGGTGCTCTTGCCTTTTCGAGTTCCAACACCCCAGCTGAGGGCCTTTACCTTGGCGCTTACGGCTCTTAAACCCTGGTTGTCTACCCTACTCAAACCCTGGTAATGACTAATCCGTTGTTTCATTGTTAGTAGATTCATTGTTAGTAGATATAATATATATTACAAATTTAAGTGCAAGTTATGTATCATTGTCGAGTCAAGGTGTGCCTTATCGCGTGATGCCAATACATGCAACAAATATTATCAAGAGATGGGCCAATTACTGCACTCATGTGGTTTACAGAGTGAATCACTGTCCCACATGAACAAAAGGAACCCATCTTGAGAAGTTTTTCTCTCCGACCTTGTCACGCAAACTCCCTACTGCGTCGTGCAACGCTCTAGCCGCGTTTCGGGCATCTGGCGCCCCACCCTCTATCAGCCTCGAGTAGAACTCCTTTGCGACGATCGGCGCGTCCACGTCGTCGATTGACCACATCGTCGCAATCACGGTCGAATAACCTGCCATGATCATACCAGCAGCCAGATGGACCGCTTCTTCCGGTAGCTTCTCATCTCCTCTAGCGGTCTGGCAAGCGGACAAGAACGCAAGCTGAGCGTGCTCAAGTGAGGTTTGGCTGATCCTTGATAAGCTGAGCCGACCGCCATGGAGGTGGAAAGCACTCTCCGATGGGTTGGAAGTGTCTTGGGATGCATGGCAAGCAAGATGTACCCAGCTGTGTTTCCTCATTGCGCTCAGCACAGCAACGGGATTTGCACTATCTCCATCCAATCGCGTAAAGTCGAGGCTTTCAGCTTGCCTTTGAATGTGGTCAAGTTCGTCTATGGTCCCAGGCAGCGGGGTGTAGCCTGGCGTAAAATCTTGCCCGACAGCCAGGATCCCGCGGAATTCTTTGTGAAGGTTCGTTTGTTTGAGAAGCGCACCAACTGTTGGAGTATAGGAGGAAACTACGAAATCAAAAGCCTTGACTTGGGGCTCGCTGTAAATTCCTGCCGCATGCAAGGGAAGGAATGCAGGTGGTCCGGTGGTGCACCAAGTTAGGTGAGGCAGTTCGTCCGTTCTGTTAGGCTGCTCGTGATAAATATTGGCCGTGTGTAGTGAAAGTTCAGCCGCATACACTTACCGAGTATCCAAGGGCGTTGAGTACCGGCTCCACCACATCGGTCCACAGATCTTCAAGCAACGCCTGTAACTCGTCTTGCGGCGCGTGGTCCGGATAGAAGATGGGGGTTCTTGCGGTCCTCTCGAGAATATCGGTGAGTAGATTCGGGCCTCGAAGCAAGCCGAGTCTTTTCTCTTTCATTTTAACGCACGCTCCGAGGGACAATGAAGGAAGTGGGATATGAATGACTGATCCTGACCTGGGAAGCAGGGCTAGTGCGTCGCAGCGATGCTTATGTACGTTGATCATAACTACTGTACCCGAATCTGCAGCCTGTGTCAGTTCCGAGATTTTCTTTGGCTCCAGGAAGTCTTGGAACCCTGCAATCTGCCGTGCCCTTCCAACTAGTTCACCCCACTCCGCAGCCAGTGAGCGCTGTTGCCGACCAGACTGTTCCGAGGTTGGTGCGTCAAGTATTGGCCCAGCCTCCTCAGATATGGCCTCGTGCGCTGTGTTGAGATCTTTAGAAACACGTTCCAGTTCCCTAGCAAGCGTGGCGTCAACAGCATGCAACCGGTCCAAGGGTGTACGAAGTTGCAACATCTGGTTCCATACGATCGAACGACCTCCTTCGAGCCACTCGAGCGCTGTGTCAAACTCCCTAAGGACAATGGCTACCATCGCTGCCTCGACGACTACGCCCTCGATCAAGTTGATCCAGTCGTATCGGACATTGACCGACGATCCTAGCCAAACAACTTGCGGGATAAAAGTCATAACGTGCTGGTATGCCTCGAGTAGTGAAGATGTCTGGTGGTCAAAGGCTAGCCTACCCCACTTACGCGCGGACCGCAGCCGGATGTAAGGATGACCATTGAGCGATTTTGCGGCCTGTTGGAAGCATCGGATCGCTTCCTCGACACCAGTGAGCTCAGATCTGTATGAAAACCGAAGTTCGTACGACACTCCAAGATTGAGCAGAAACGTTGGCAGATTCTCTTGCTGTTGGATAAGACGGACTGCCTCTCTTCGATGCAAGATAGCCTTGTCGATGTCATCTACTGCCACAAGTACCTTGAAGCGACTTTCGTACGAGTTTGCCAGGTTGTTAAGAAGCGCAGGTCTCGCCGTATGGTCGACAGGCACAACCGATAGTCCCTCGCTCTGATAGTCAATGGCCTTCCTGATGTCCGACAAATCCCCCGTGTGCTCGAATCGCGCCCGATAAGCATTTCCAAGGCTGTCACGTATAGATATATCGCTTGTATAACCAGAAGGAAGGAGGTGCACCGCCTGGCTGCCGAAATCGATAGCGCAGCTCAGGTCGACAAGCCCACCCAAGCGATCATATCGATCCCGGTAACAGTAGCTGAGCAGAGCAAGTGCTCTACGCCTCACCGGGAGTTGGCTAGGCGCGAGTGCGATTGCTTGTTTCAAGTGGGGAATAGCCTTCTCGATGTCTGAAAAGTCGCCTAGACGCCCAAATCTGGTGTGATACGAGGAGCCGAGGTTGTAAAGCCATCGAGGCATGCTGGGATGCTCTTCGGAACCGAGCGACACTGCTCGACTTAAATTTTCAACTGACTTATCGATATCCGTAATTTCGCCAGATTGTGCGAACCGATGTTCATAGGAATTACCGAGGCCAGCGAGCCGCATTGGTTTTTCTACGTGGTCATCGGCGGTGAGCGAAACTGCCTGGGTGAGGTGCTTGATAGCATTTTGAACATCTGAAAAATTACCGAGGTGCTCGAATCGGATGTGAAACGAGTTTCCAAGATTGAAATGTATCAATGATTTCCCGTCATGCAAGTCGGGTGTAAGGGATAGTGCCTTGCCCAAGTGGTCGATGGCGTTGTTGATATGTGAGATTCCACCAAGACGCGTAAATCGTGTGGCGAGACTACCCCCGAGGTTGGCCAGTTGAAGGGGACGGTCTGAATCTCCATCATGGGTGAGTGAAACTGCCAGAATCAGACACTCAATTGCTCGTTCGGAGTCTGATGGCTCGCCCAGAAAATTGAAGCGATATTCGTATGAATTCCCGAGACTGCCGAGAAGATGGGCTCGAGCTGGGTGGCCTTCGGGAGTAAGTGTTACAGCTAGATTAAGTAGCTCTATAGCTCGATCAATGTCGGAAACCTCGCCCAGTAGCTTGGATCTGGATTGATAAAAGTCCCCCAGGTTTGCGAGTCGTTCAGGCCGTTCAGGATGGTTTTCAGGGGTAGAAGACAGTGACTTCGTCAAGCAATCGAGGGCTTTATCAGCGTCTGTAACCTTCCCTAAAGTCCTGTACCGAATGTCGTACAAGTGGCCTTGATTGGTGAGCAGTTTAGGGAGGCTTGGGTCCTGCGGGTACACGAGCGATACCGCTCGATCCACGTAGTAAATGGCAAGTTTGATATCTGAAACCTCTCCTCGACGTTGGAACCGAGTCCGGTACATAAAACCGAGGTTATCAAGCCACTGGGATAATCTTGGGTTTTCGTCGCCAGCGAGAGACACTGCCCGATGCAATTGTTTGATGGCTTCGTCGACATCCATTAGTGCTTCGTAGCACTCGAACCGAGCCTGGTACATCCCCGCGAGAGTGTTGAGTCGGACCGGCAAATCAGCATGATCGTCGGGAGTTAGGTTGACTGCACGAGATATGGTCTCGAGTGCTTTGTCGAGATCGATAGGGTCGTTTGTGCGCCTGAACAGGGCGTAACGGACGACATAGAGCTGGTCGAGTAGCCAAAGAATGTTTTCGTTGCCTTGAGGAGTAAGTGAGAGCGCGCGTTCGAAGGTAGTGATGGAGCTTTCTGCGTCTGCGAGCCGACCGACCAGCGTAAATCGTTCATATAGCGAGAGCCCTAGTTGCATGAACGGGTCGGGCGTAGTTTCCATGAGTTCGGCTGCCATGTGTTGGTACTCTATGACTTTGTCCAAGTCTTGTGCTTGGCCTAACAACCCGTAATTTTCGTTGTACAGAGAGATAAGTGTGTTCAGGAGGAATGTTTTTTGGTTGTCATCGGGGCTAACTGAAAGAAGGGACTCCAGTAGTCGGAGCTGGGCAGCACGCTGGGTTGGTTATAAACCAGTCAGAATAATATAATCTCCCGCACTGGTTGTTTTACTTGCCTGAGCGGGCAGCCCAACTTCAGGATAAGCAGTAGGAGCACGAGAATCCATTTTTACGGACACGGGTGATATCTATTGAGTTGCTGGTTCAACCCAGAGTGGGGCGGGATTCCTCGCCTCGGTCGTTGGCTGCGGAGAACAGAGCATGCACAGCCACAGTTCCTGTCACGTGACAGGCCCGCATATTAGGAGTGTGATTGTCCAGAGTCATTGTGTCAGGCGGAACGGTGTTCTGCATTTACTGACCAACGTAGCCCAGCCGACAATGGGTCCATATTGGGTCAGCGATCAGCGGAAGCTTCTCCGCGGAGACACGGGGGTTTACCTGGTTGTGATGAGCAGAATATTTACGGGGTTACCCGAGTCAGTCACAGTGAATTTTTGACGGCTCGACGAGTAATCTAAAGCCCCTTACCTTGGCCAGTACGTTGACGAGTGGTGGGTTTCAGTCGACTTACCAAAAGGGTGAGTCAGCTGGGCGCTTGCCCCCTCGGCTTTTGCGAACGGCGTTACTAGCGTGCGACTCGACGAGGAATTTGTTGAAGAAAATAATAAAAAGGATCGTGTGGTATTCTCTTCTCTTGCCTAAACTACAGTATACATGCTCCTTATATACATGTAAAGTGGTCAAGTCATATATGTGCAACACAGGGTGAAATGCATCCATCAATCAGGATCGCTATTTCAGCCGCTATATGGCTATACATGGCTGTACGGGGCTATACCATCAAATGACTCCTCAACAGAATTGCTGATACACTATTCCGCGATGTATTTGAACGTAACCACTTCATTTTCATGGACAGAGCGTTGATAAGTGTTAAGCAAGCCGCCTGGTTTGGTCGCACAAGGAGGACACCAGCGAGCCCAAGTATCGATGTCGCCGTTGTTTCGCCGCCACTATGCTGATTTCGACATCTCGGGATAAAATTCTGGATACTGAGTTATATGGTACGCCTATCACCATCGGACCCGTCCGACTACCATTTCATTGCAACCATCGTAGACTTGACGAGCTCGTTGAAGCTAAAGGAACGGCCGCTACCTGTCCACCGTCTCGACAAGGTATGGGCCCTTCTCTCCTTATTCCCAGCTCTAACGTTGCAGTTTAGCTAACGACAGGCGCACTCATCCTTACTCGAACCAAACAATCTGCCCAAACCCTCAGGGCACGCCCAACAACCCCGAAACCGAACTATCCAGAAAACCTACCTCGCGCTGGCCCACCGTTCTTTCTCACCCCACGATTCCGGCCAACTTCGACAATGCCTTTCTATCACGGACGGGAGAGTTCGCCCTGTTGAACCCGACCGAGTAAATATCGCATATACTCCTGTTTTTCTCCTATCTGTTTCCGTACGCTTCGCTCCCGTCCCCGTTTGTACTTAGATGCGCATATATTGCAGATACAGTCCGTAGTTGATCCGTACCTGTACGTATATAAACTGAATAAACAGGTCGTCTGTTCTGCAGCGACTTTCGACTTTCAACTTTTGTCCTTTACTCTTTACAGCGCCTTTACTGCTTAGTTAACTTGGTTTTCATACCACTGCGCTATAGTATATACATATTGGAACTAACTGTTTCAACACGCCCTTGTATTACGGACGCCCAGACCGAAACCGTTAAACCGCCGGTTCACCGAGAGAAACCGACAGAAGTGCGCGAGACACTTACAATTTTGAAGTGTTTTGGAACATCAGTGGCCGGATTGCCTGCCGTGTCCTTGCTCGAGTTGAGGTTGTGTACTGGGGTTAAACACCAGTTGAGGGTTATTGCTGCGTCGGTGCTTCGCGGTATGTCCCTTGATGAGATGGGAAATGTGTTTTCTTATTTCCGTGCAGCCTCGATTGTGGGCGATGATGTTATGGACTGAACGATCACGCGGACAGTAACTTTGAAGATGTTCCACACCGGTTATTTCTTCATTCTGCTCGCGTAAACATTACAAAAGGTTGATTCTCTTCCATACATTTAGTAATGACTTTTGTTCCGAGGTATCTTCGCCGTCCTCTCAACGGTCGTCGATAATGCAAACTAAACGTCGCTGCGCCGCTCCCACCTGATTTCATCTGTCTGCAACCGGCTGGGCATCCAGGTCGATACAGGTGGGCTCCAGAACCAGGCGAGGGTTACCGTCAATGGCGCGGCGCCACTGTTTGAAAGTGACGAAATTAGAGGGGAGGATGTGGTTGCGGTACTGAGGAGCGGCGGTTAAGGTTCGTGCTTGCTTTCGGTGGTCGAATCATTATGGATATTTTTAATGGAAACCCTGTTTGGTGTTGGATATGGTGTTGCGACCACGGCCGCGCAGAGATTCGGATGGCCGAGGACCAGTTCTATGCTGAAAATTGGCGAGGCTATCGAACGAGAGGCAGGGAAAGTCGCTTCTCAACCGACCCGCCGTTTTGTCGGCGGCACAAGCTATGGGAACTGCAATGAACAAGGCAAGAGATGCGTTTACACTCGACGAATAGACAGCGTCGGCTCGGAGGCGAACGTTTGTAGGTCCCACCTTCAGGCTAGCAGCATCATTGTTCTCACGTACAAGATTGCTTCGTTGTGCACTTACAACTAATCGTGGCCTCCGATTTGCCGTCATTCCTCCGAATGAGTGATGGCCGTATAGACTGTCTGGCCGCGCGTTCTGGAACCACCGAATCACCGCACCTCGCCCGGTATCGACATTTAATCATTGCAGTTCATAAACGTGGAGAAATTGCGCATACAACAGGATATTTGTATCTGATCCTCAAACGAGGCACTCAACGCCCTACATGTATATGCAGAACACACCACACAAACTCAACCGCCCCAATCATCTCGCGCATACTAGCAACCGCCTTGTACAATGCCTTTGCCGCCTTCCGGTCCTCGTCTTCCAGCAGACACTCATAAAACCTGTCAGCGGCTAGTGGCGCGTATTTGTCAGAAATAGACCACATTGTCGCGATTACCGCCGGATACCCTGCCATGAGTAGCCCTGCCGCAAAATGAATAGACTCATCTGGTAGGTCAGAGTCCCCGGTCGCAGTCTGGCATGCGGATAAGAATGCGAGTTCACCGTTTTCGAGAGGGTCGCGAGCGATTGATCCTGTGTCGGAAACTGGCTCCGGGCATGATAAGGCCCTATATTGGAATTCGCCATGACCGCTTAGTGATCACGCCATGATCATGCATGTGTATGCGCCCTAGGTGCAATGGTCACGTCAGTTCATGGCTTGTCATGCACCCCGAGGGCGCTTAGTGGGGGGGGGCATCAGCAAAAAACGCCAAAACTGTCAAACTAATCCCTGAAGAATTAGTGGGGTACCTTTGTAATCGCTTCTAATGGCCTTCTAAACCGCTCTAAAGTGAAGTAAACGCCAATAAAAGTCCCCAAAATAGTGGATTTAGCACTTTAGCGGAGATTACGAAGGGTACCTAATAATCCAGGCCAAATTACCCTTGGATTTTTTTCCTGATGCTAGGCCCCCGGGCGTTGTGCTGGGCCGTCGGGGCGCTGCCACTGCAAAACTCACTCGCTACTCATGCCGGAGCGTCGACTCAGTCGCACAAATCAACAACTGCAGGCTGCAGGTCTAAAAGAATGCGGTTTCTGTCTGTGGTGCTTTAAACTCAGGGGGTTTTCGCAGCACTCTGCGTCTTGTGGAGCCTGGACAACAGCACGCGATGATGCTCTTGCGTCGGCTTCAGCTCTGGCTAGCGATGTGCAAGATATCGACCCGGTTGCTTCAACAAGCCTCGCAGGATCCTATTCGGAACCAGGCACAATCGCGACCTCATTCCACCACTTCCCGAGGCGACCCCATCCGATGCAATGGACTTAGATCATGACGATGTTCGAGAGGGTGAGCCTGTCGTTTCGCTTCGTGCTTTCCTCCTGGGTGTAAATGGTTGCATTTTGAACTTTGTAGACTTCATACAAGGCGGCAACAATGGCGGTGATCAGCGGTCTGACAGTCTGGAGCGCACTTGTACGTGTAGATCATGTACATACGGTCTCATGGCCACGGAAATAACTTAAAGTCAATGTTTAGATGAGGAAGGATCGATTTCCGTTCGTGTTCGAGCATGTCCTGGTCGCATGCCCCAAAAAGACCATACCTCGCCAGCTCAACGGCAGCGTATGCCTAGTCTTGGATCGGCTGCTGCTCCTTGGTGGCCGTTTGTCACACATGCAGATTTCCGGTTCGCTCGAGTCGCTTTGGAGTCCGGTATCAACGCCTCGCAGATCAACGAGCACTTATCAATTCATCACCTGGCTAGCGACTGTCCATTAACGCTCAGGAATGCGGATGAGCTGCGCCACATTCAAGCTCGAGCGGAGCACCTCCTAGCACCGGTGCGTGCTGCATGCTGCGCTCTATCCGGAGTTGCTGACGTTTAAACCAGTATCAAGCTGTTAAATATTCAGTGCCTCTTCGAGCCACAAACTCAAAGGACCTCGTCGACTTTACAGTCTGGATTAAGCCCCTCAAGGACTGGATACTTGAGCTGGTGTTGGACCCACGGATCCAGAAAGACCTCCAATTTGATTCAGTCAAAAAGTTTCGGATGACCGCCGGAAAATGAGTGCGCTTCGTCGATGAGCTCTGGACAGCTGATGATTGGGCCAAATTACAGGTAGATTAAACTTCACTGTCTGACAAACCGTTGCTAACCTTTATGCACTCAAGGCAACCTTGCCAGATGATGGTCTACTTGTTTCTATCATCTTATATGCTGACAAGACGCTCGCTTCCAGCTGGGGTACCAAGAAACTTTACCCAGTTATTGCACGCCTAGCAAACCTCCCGAGGTCTGTGCGAAATGGGCGGGGTGTTGGTGGTGGTCGAATTGTTGGTTTACTCCCAGTAGTGCGTACGAGCCTTGGCTTAGTGGACGCATGTCCTTGGTTACTGACTTTGGAACTTGCCCAGGTCGAGAAAGCTCCCAAAGGCGTGGGGGCAACTACATTCGCCAACTTCAAATGCAATGTTTGGTATCGCGGTATGGAGAAGCTCCTCGACACGATCCGAATGGAAGCCAAGTTTGGCTATGCAGTCAACCTGGAGCTACACTGCGCGCTTAACTTGGAAAAGAAGGCGTGGCGACTTTTCCCAACCATCCCAATACTATCAGCTGACTTGGAAGAACAGTAAGTCCTGGACCGGGGATATATGCTGACGACTCACAAAATGTGTGTATTTCAGATACGTGATGGGCTGTGAGCGTGGCGTCAATGGGCGGTGCCCATGTCCTCGTTGTACTATATTGGGTGATCTACTTTTCGATCTCTCATACTCTGCCGAGTATCGTCGCTTGGGCAACGTCCTTGAGATGATGGAGCGTGCAAAACACCTAAATGTGGGGCAGACTGGAGCGATGCTACATGAACACAGCTACCGACCAGTGCAGGTATGTATATCTCACATTCGCCATCAGCATTCGACCTTATGCTTGTCCAGAATGCTCTTTTGACACTTGGCGAGCGTATGGATCTCTTCTGCGCACTATCATACGATACTCTTCATAATGACGACCTAGGACGCTGGGGATCTCATATATGGCCTATGCTAAAGGAGTACATCGACAAGAACTGCCAACCAAGCGCCAGCTCTGAGTTTGAAGCAAGGTGAGTATGCATCATCTTGTGGAGTAAATTCTCATGCATATATGCGCAACCAGAATCGCAGCTGTCCCCCCATGGCCCGAACTGAATCATTACCAAAATGCATTGGGCATGGGGTTTAGCAATGGGCGGAAAAATGAGGACCTATTGAAGGTGTGTTGCTAAGTTGACTGAAAATAGATTATGTTGCCAATATATCTTACACCCTAGGTTGTTCTTCATGGCTCGATGGCTTTACCAGCACAGTCCTCAAGCCTGGTCAAACTTATCCAGAAACAGGCTGAGCTACGAGTGTTAGCCTCTCTAGAGGTTCATACCAAAGACATGATTGCTTTAGGGCATAAACTGATATTGGATTTTTATAAGATGAGTCTGGTGAGTCTCTTTCCCCAGGGTTCGCATACTTCATGTGTCAACATTCGTACCTTCAGGAGTGCACAAAAAAATACGGAAAAACGTTCAATTTTCCCAAGATGCACATGCTGTTTCATCTTTTTGACGACATTGAAAACAAGGGAGTCACAGCAAACTATAGTACGAAGCCAAGCGAGCAGATGCATGGAAAACTGCGTTGCGCATAGGGAACATCAAGCAAGAAATCATCAACAGTGGATTCAGAGGCAAGTGAAGTTTGCCTACCGTCTTTTGTGCCCTTTAATATAGATCTACAGGTCCTTCATACAACCCATAAGTTCGCTGTTTACGAACTTATTGAGGCAGAAATTGAGGAGTGGAAAGTGCTGCAGACAGAAGAGCTGGACGACCAGGACAAAACAGATGACAAGACAAGTGGCGAAGTTATACACGTCAGTCTGCGATCAAGAGACAGAGCAACATCAATGGAGCTGCTTGAGGACAAACATGCAGATAATCCAGAGTTCCGGGGTCTCAGCAGTCGCATCTGCGACTTTGCCAATGAGCTTGACCTGTCATTTATTCAACTGAGCACTCATTAAAGGCATGTACAAAGCGCTCTTGCAGATATTTCAGTTGGCTTAGCCTCTCTTTAGGTCATGGAATGCCATCAGCTATGGGTTCAATATGAATCACTAGTTGATTGGTGTCTTCACTGTGATGTACCCAAGTGTAGCCCTATGGTATACAACTAACCACGTTACGACTGTGTTCTTGTCGACCATGAGGATGGGACTCGCCCTGCACACCTCCATCTTCTCCTGGAGTGTAAAACTGATGCTGACCCATCGAAATCCCTCCTGCTGGCATTGGTGTCTTATTTTGAACCAGTGTTATGCCCAATTGGTGTCATTGAATGGGCCACTGGCTTCCGCCACTATTGACAGCTTGGACCAAGCAAGTCTGAGCTCATTCCACTTCATTCTATTGTTAGGGGTGCTCTCCTGGTTTCAACATTAGACCCCACTGACCAGAACAACTTTCTAGCTAATGATTTAGTGGATCCAGACATGTATCTTCGATTTTTGTCCTATGTAGCTAACAATAAGATATAACAATCATAACAGTACATATTCATCCCCTTGACCAAAATGCTGAATTTCTTCCATCGCATCCTCAATATCTGATGGCTTGGAACCTCCTTCACCAGCCTCACCTCTGTTGTTGCCTGGCCAGTGAGGGAAGAATTCCTTATTCCACTCATTCATGAGACGCATGAAGGGACCTTGCATCACATTGTGTCTAAATGGTTCCTGTTCGGCATGAAGTCCTTCAGTTATCAGATTTTTGTAATCTTTGTAGTCCTTCTTGTACTCAATGCTTGACATTTTTCCTTTCTCTGAGAACTTGGGGTCAGGAGAAATGTTGTGAGCCTCGCCTTCTTGCTTGATACTTGGTTGCGTCCTGACCTTAGGTCCTTAGATAGGGATCCTTCATGTGCGTGCCATATATGTGCCATATATGCTTAGTAATCGAGCAGCTAGATACTTTAAGCCACAAGATGGCAAAGTGTTGAAGTGGCTAGCTGCTTTAAGTCACTTGTGACAAAGATTGATCAAGTGGCTTGATACTTGGATACTTTAGTAAGAGGGTTGCTAGCCCTATAGTGCGATAGTAAAGTAACATAGATACTAGGTATAACACAGGGGGAATACCCCTGTTGTTGCGAGCCTTGCCTTCTCACTGGGTGTTTCCTTGCATCTTGACCTTAGGTCCATTAGATGGGTGATCCAGGAGTTGGATCCTTTATGTATGCGCCATATATGCACCATATATGCAGAGTAATCAAGTAGCTAGGTACCTTAAGCCACGGGATGACAAAGTGTTGAAGTGGCTAGCTGCTTTAAGTCACTTGTGACGAAGGTTGATCAAGTGACTTGATGCTTTAAGCCGCGAGATCCTTAGAGAATAGATACTTGGGTGCTTTAGTAAGAGGGTTGCTAGCCCTATAGTGTGATGGTAAGGTAACATGGATACTAAGCATAACACAGGGGGAATACTCCCCTGTGCACCCTGGAAGGGTAACTCTAGTGAGGGAAGTGTGACAAGGCAAAGCAAGCTGAGGTACTCAGGCTTGCTTCATGATCTATTTATACTAAGGAAGTACATCTGAGTCAAACCAAGAGGAATGGCAGATGCTAGTCATTCGACATGCAGAGCTGCATACATGCGCCAATCCTCCCAAGTCATACCGAGTGGTGCCAATCATAGGCAGACTGGCAATGATCCTAGTACTAAGTTCAAGCCACCAAGCCATGAGAAAAGGAAAGAAGCGAAGAAAGGGGGCCAGAGGCACCCGAATGTAAGCATGTCATGCAGGAAACCGGCCCTGGGAATTCCGGCATACCGCTGGAAATATGCCCGCATTTTCCTGCACTGCAGGCGCCAGTGCCAGTGCTGGAATGATGAAAGCGCGCTGGATTCCTGGCCGGATTCCACAGGAATCCGGCAATTAAGCGCTACCATTCCTGCATGTTCCCATATGTCTGCCGGTATACCTGCATGCCTGCAAACCTGTAAGTCCTGCATACCTGCATCCTCATTCCTCCATGTTATCTCACAAGAATTCTACAGTCAATTCCCCGTAGCTAGGACTGGTCCATAATCAACTTGATCATATGTAATCACGTGTGTTTTGTACCACAGTAATATATTATTGAACGACACCACACATTTTGTGACCCTACCTGCTCCTAAAGAGACAGACAGAGACGGACAGTAGATATGATGGACTGGGTGGTACACACAGCACTGGACCAGAGGAACAAGTGAGAAAGGAGAAAAAAGTACAACGAGAAGAGTCGAGAAGGGATGGATTTGTTGTGAACAACATATGGTCGAATACTAGGAGCAATGGAGTGGAGTGGGCGACAGCCCCTGAAGCAACTAGGAAAATGAAGGAGGGGGAGGAAACAAGAGTGTCCGCTGTAAAGAAAGAAACAGATGGATGTGGATCCTATGCAGAAGAAACGGGAGCATCTGCCAAGAGCAACAAAAACAACGGATTCCGTGCGAGACGATGCGACAGGCGTGACAAGGCACACAACAAATGCGTGTTGGTGGTCGTCCATGAGACAACCCCACCTGTCCCTGCACACATGCAGTGTCCTATCCCCTGGACCTCACATGGTCAAACGCCCCCTCGACTGATGGACCCTCCTGCCACTGGGAAAACAAAACCGAGAACCAAATGCTGGGAGTGTGCAAAGACCAGGATGGTTATACCCACTGCGCTTGCACTGCATCGGCTGAGAGACAGGTTGCTGAGGTGTCCACCAGGTTCGGCCCTTGCGCGCACAAGATGGGTGGGCACGAGTGGCGCAAAGACTGGTGATGGCAGGTACTGGCCATAGAGAGAGCAAACACACTCAAGTTAGCACCTGACATGAATGAAAATGAACAGCACTTACAGAAACAGGGTGGTGACGTGTAAGTGTCGCTTGTCAACGTGGAATGACAGTCAGGTGGGCACCAATGGTGGAGGAGTTTCGGATCCAGGCAAGGGCCAGAGCGGGTGGAATGAGACGGACACGACAGAAAAAAGCAGGTGGGGTGAGTGTCGACAGAATTAGTGGTTCTTGGTTTCAAGTGTAAAGTACAGAGGGGACAGAGGATTTGAATTCAGATGCAATAGGTGGCAGAGACGGTGGTGGATGGCGACACAGTGTCGAGGTGATTGAGGCCAGAAGAACAAAGGGCGTCTGAGACGAGGTTGAGCATCACAGCAACAGAAAGTATTATCAGAGCGGTCTGTGGGGCGATTAAGAGACAAATTATTTGCATGAATGCTCAGGACTAGACGTGTCACTCACCTCTTGAGTTCTTTCCCACTTAAATGGTGTTGGCAGTTGTTCACATCATGGTGGGTCAGTATTCAGTGACAGATTGAACTGAAAACACTGGTCCCATGCTCACATGATTCACTCATGGCTGTGGCACGATTTGTAGGGGACAAAACAGATATCATTGGTTACGCCCAAGGCGAGGATCCACAAACACAGTAGACACAGGCATCAAACTTGGTCGTGAAAAATCGTTAAAATGCGCCAAAAAAAAAACATGCTTCAACACATGGGCTACCAGCTATTTCCTTGATATGGTACTAAGCCTTCGGCTTTCCCTTGCGTGGTGGCAGCACCAAACACCCCCCTTTCATGAGGCCAGCCTTGGAGTAAGAGCCCAGTGAAGCTGTGGCTTGGATGGTGAATGCAGAGAGGTTGTGATGACGCTTGGACACGATCAAACTGGCGAAAGAAAATGCACGCTCAACGTCAACGCTTGTGGCTAATAGCGAAGTCGGTAAGCAAAGTCGCGAGATAAAAACAGGGATTAAATTACTTACCTGGCGTACTAAGCATATCCAGTGCCATCTGTGTGAGCGTGTTCCACTCATTCCCGGCGATGCGCTGGCTGTACCACCAAGAGAGTGGGTTCCGGAGCATGGGTTCACCATTCTCCGCATGATCGAGTAGCGGTGCACCTGCGATGTAAACGTCTAAGTTAGACCACCTGTAATAACATAGGTTCATGGCTAAAATATACCATTTATGAATTTGCAAATTGGGCAAGGGGATGCTGGACCAGTGCCGGCCACAGACGAATACATACGACTCATGTAGGACTGCCATGTACTCGTCAGCCAAAAGCACCAACATGCCTGCATGACTCACCGAATATCCAAACTGTGAAGTGCCCGGGGCCTGTGCCTGAGTGTTTGGAGTGCTGGGTTTATAGAACTTATCAAAAGTCGCCTCAGCAAGCTCGACTGCTGTCTCGATCCACTTGTCCTCCCAGTCGGCAAGCTTTAGATAATGTATGTGCATTGATGGGTGTAGAACTGACGTGAATATAGGAGGGTCAGTCACCTCACGAGTGAAATAAAGGGAACATGTACTCACGGACAGCCAGGCGGTACAAGATCGAGTTATCGGTTAGCTCGTAGTACTTGTTCAATACTGAGCGAGCACACTCTGCACCCTGCCGAACATACAATGGAAGCTTCGTGTCCATGCAGATGTTGGTGTACTCATAGTCCAGTGTGTCAAAGTGGACAATAACATCGGCAAGCATTGGAACACCACTGCACGAGAGGACCTCGGTGATGATTTTGAGAGGCTAGAGGTTTTATGTGAGCAGATACATGTGCAAGTAAAAATAACATACATGAAAGAGCGTGATAAGAGCCTTGAGGTACTTCTGGTCTTCTTTCAGCAAGCGGAGCGGGCATGGGATGGCAAGTCGTGGGTCTTGCTGGGCAACAAGATTATATTGAACATGCAAGATGATATTAACAATTCGATGCTATATGTTGTTCTTACATAGCGGGAAACATTCGGTCAGCATCGTTCGTCATGTCACTGGTCGAATTCCAGTGTGTCTTCGCATCATGATGTATGTTGTGTGGCTTTTCAACCTCCTTCTCGGCACATGCCTCCTTGAAGATGAGTTTTGCTGTGGCAGAGTACCAGATCTTGTGCACGAATTTTGCGACCTGGGGAATATGGTGTCAGCGAGCATCAGGTACGAACACAAACGGAACAGGTAACCTTATATAGAACTTTGCCAGCCTGCATGGACTCCGCCGCTTCAGGGGTCCCAGGCTTGATTTTCGGGACCTCGATGTTCATGAAGGGGTCCTCCTCATCCCCAGCCAGCGTCCAAGAGGGGGCATGGTCATTGTCGTTGTTGGCGATGTCTGCAGGGTCTGGCTGGGAGGCAGTGAGCACTGATACTTAATCATACTGCAGGTATATGCTCACTGTTTCTTCATCAAAGTCCAGCAGGAGATCATACTGCTTGTCATCGTCACTTGCAGCATCGTCAGTGGAGCTTGGTCATGTCTTGTGGAACTCAATCGCGATTGCCTGCAAAATATTAGTCCGGGTGTTGAAATGGAATGGAGGCTCAAACACATACCTGAGCCGTCAAGTTGATGACATGCAACATACAATAGACGTGCGAATCAGAACCAGTTAGGCGTTTCAGCCCATATTCAGCCATATGATCCACCATTGTCGTGTTGTTGGAAGCATTATCGCACACTATGCCCCATACCTAAAGATGTGTAAGTAATAAGCATGTGTCACCAAAAACTTTAACATACCCGGTCCTGAATCTTGAATTTGGATAGCACATTGTGTACTGTATGTGCAAGTGCAACTCCTGTGTGTGATTCCCCGCCAAAACTGGCAAAAGAGTTAAGACACGATGTGTGAAATGATACTAAAATACACACTTAAGACATTCCAGAAGAAAACACTCGAGTGTGATTGACTCGTCCTGTGCTTTTCCCAAATGGAAGATAATAATACCCATGTAATCATAGCCATTACCTAAGGTGGAATAAAACATAATTTGAATGTAAGTACATGGTCATGGCAAATGCAATGCACTTACCGCCAATTTCGTGGCAATTCCTTCTTGCGTAACTTCATGCATGCGCTTGATGTCTTGGCTAATTGTGGTGCAGTGTGGGAGGAATTTGCGAGACTGAGGGTCGAGAAGTCTACGCAGCTGTAACATGTCCAAGTGAGTTACCGATGCATCCGCTGTGTACTGGCGCACTTACATATCGATCATTTATGATTTGGAACAGTCACGCATTTTCACACACCCAAAGCGCACAATACTCGCAAACATCCACCTTGGTCAGCCTGACTGAGGAGCCAGTGATCCCGAAGTCATCAAGCAGTTCACTGTGCTTGGTTGCAGAGGGGCACTTATTGGAGTGATTGAGGAGTCTGGACGTTTCGGAAACACCAATCCGGTGCAGGACACCTTTGCGACAGCTGGGTATGATGTATCAGGAATTATGAGTTAGCAGTGAACATGGGTGAGGGTGCACCTTTTGCAGATGAACAGATAGTGTGTGGGTGGATCGTGGCGGTTGTCAAATACAGGGTCTTCGAAGGGTTTGTATGCCCCAGACTTTGACGTCTTGATGCGAGCGATACAGGCGTCTGTGTACTAGATTAGTAAAATGCAGGTATTAAATGTAGCTGTACTTACCGAGTTCAACCTGAGGATTGTGCTGAAGCCGAATTTATTTAGTCTTGTTCTGCTGCACCACAGTTCCTGTAGCCATGGAATCGGCCTCGGAGGCCTCACCAGCCTGGGAAGTGGTATCCACTTCAGAGAGGGCAGACAGGCAGGCTTCAGAGTTCACCAGGCTCGATGCCCACGTACTTTGTCACAACCCTCATGTCACGACCTGCTAGGACGTAGGGTGTGGCGTAAGTAGAATCGGCGAAGGTGGAGGTGTAGTCGATCACGTGTCCTTGTTTATCGGTGGCGAACCGAGGAAACTAAGGTAGACATGTGCGCGTGCGTGTTCTTCGAGTGGCAGGAGTGCCACGAGATACGGCGACTTGTCAAGGAAACACAGGTGTGTCGA